>KK122427.1:1014835-1034104 GCA_000611955.2 Stegodyphus mimosarum
CTGTCGGATTCCGGTAATTGTTGATCTTCTGTGTCAGAATCCGACATTTCTAAGTTATCCACAGCGACATCACTATCTCCTTCCGATTCGCTCGTAGAATCCCAACCGTAATCTTCATCGTCTACGCTGTCATAATCAGAAAGATCACTCTTTTCTAGTAATTCTAATATTTCGGCATCAGTCAGTTTTATACTTACTTTCCTTTTCTTATGCTGTGAAGGTCCTGCAATAATTGTACTGTCCGCCATTTTTAAAAATGCACAAAAAAAAATTTAAACACAAAATTTAAAAACTACGCACTGAAAATGTAAAAATAATGCTTCACTAACGTGCCACAAAAACCTCATCGTTCAACCTCCAAATCCGAAATAAAACTAAAGCAGTTTACTTATCATACTCGATTGTCGCCCCAGAGCGTCACCGGCATGGGAGGTAGCGCCATGCTGACGCGCCAGCGCGTCAGTGGCAGCGAATGTGTTAACGAGCAATGATCTTGCCGTGATTGCAGAGAAAATAGCAGTGTATGAAGCACGATTTATGTGATTAATTATCAAAAATAAAATTGAGTTCAAAGTGGCAGGAACATACGTGCCTCTTGAACACTAAATTGTATACTAAAAACCTCACGCCGAATCGACGTATTTGGCATAATTAATTAAATGATTAAATTAAAAAATTAAGTTTAATGCTTTTAGTTATTAATTTCTTTAGCTCAGCTTTAAACAAATTTTTGAGCACATACTGAACTAATTTTTAAACTAATTTTTCAAAATAATTTTTGAGCACATTTCTATCACTTAAATTGTTTTTGGTGCCTGAATTTGAAAAATTTGCCTTAAACAATTTATGTAAGTATCAGTAGCTACACTCTTAGAAGCAAAGTCCAGATATACCTAGTTGTTTGATCAATAATAATGTGAATATACATTTCAGTAGAATTATTATAATTTAAACCACCAACAGTATCAACAGACAATATGTCAAACGGTTCACTGACAGTTGGTAAATTTTGCCTTAAACCAAATTTCTTTTTGCTTAGATTTCTTATTGAATTGACATTCTTCACAATGCTTGCAATAATTTCTAACACCGTGAACAATTCCTGGCCAATAATATTGAGGAGATAATAAATTTAGCGTTAAGGACACGCCAGTATGACCAAACTGTAGACGTGCTTTTCAAGTAATTTAGTACGAAGAGACATCGGGATTACACTTTTATGCAGTCCTTGTTTTCTAATGGTTAATACATAATTCATTTTCTTTTACTTAGGATTGCAGACATTATCTAAATTTTGATATTCTTTAATTTCTTTCAATGATAATAAATTAACTTGTAAACTTAAATGTTGACAAATAGGATTTCTAGAGACTATATCCGCCTCAACATTTGTAGAACCTTTTTAATACTTAATATCAAAATCATACATAGCTAATTATAAAGACCATCTAAATAATCAACCAGTTGGGTGTTTAGTATTTTTAAACCAAACTAAAGCAGCATGATCAGTATGTACAGTAAAATTATTACTTATAAATAATAATAAAATTTATCTATTGTATCAATAATATCTAAACATTCCAGCTCGGTAACTGCATAATTTTGTTCATAAGATCTTAATTTTCTAGAAAGAAATGCAATTGGAAGTAAACTGCCATCTGGGTGTTCCTGTTTTAAAATAGTACCAACAGCTTCTTTAGAGATATTAACAAATACATGACAGGGACATTTCGGATTAAGCAAATTTAAAACAGGACTAGAAATTAATACATCTTTTAATTTTTGAAAAGCTATTTGACATGATGATTGTACCTCCTGCTCAAAGCAGGTTATAATTGCATAGTACTGGAGTTAAGCGTAACGCGCAAATCAATAACTGGTCAATAAATTACGTAATAGATGTTCTATGTTATTTAAATATTTTTTGGAAAGGGTTAACAAGCCTTCGTCGACAATTACTTCCTAACAATTATTTTCGGAAACACCTGAAAGTGTTTTTCATATATATATATATATATATAGATATATAGATATATAGATATATATATATGCGTTATAGATCTCTTCACGCAGTTTCATATACAAGTTGATTCAATACCCTCGCATGAAAATAGATCTCTTGAGTGGCTGATCATAACAATGTTCAATCCATATGAATTATTATTTTTCGTGGGTTTTTTATAATATTTCCCATAAAACCGTGAATACAAGCCAGTTTTTCTCAGAAAGCCTCCATATATTTTTCGAGTATTTTGTTATTGAGTAAACAAGCAGCATAGTCTTTTCTAAAATGGGGGGAAATCAAATCAATCAAGTATGCTTTTTAGACTAGAAAATTTTGCTTAAGTGAAAACCTTGTAAAATTATATGAAACAAACTTTAAATCGGCCTCTGTAAAATAGTTTTAAACAATTGCTTAAAAAGTTCGCTTAGGAAAGATTATTCACAGCCAAAGTAGTTAACAAAATTCATTCTTATATGATCGAAATTATTCGAGAGCGTTGAATAAAATTTTACAAATATTATTACACATAGCTTTCCGAAAAATACATTTTACATTAAAAAGCTATTAATTTAGAAGAGTCAGTTTCTAATTACTATTTGTAGAAATGCTGCGGCATTTGAAAATTTTCATGAAATGCGATTCCATTTCATATTCAACGTTTTTCTTTGGGTCTTTTCTTCCATTAAGTATCAGAATTTTGCAGTTTGTTCACGTCCGAACTTGAATATTATGTACCTTTCGGGTGGGTTGCTGAAAAATTTTTAATACGTTAAGAAACCACTCTCTGGGTGAGAATGTCTTCAAAGCTCCTATAAAAATTTTAATTTCTTGTATATTTATTGAAAGTTGTCACATAGCTAAAACTGAAACAGGGTGAGAACTTATTTTATTTGACTTATGTCTCAAAATGGAATCATAGATATGCAATCATCCGTTCAAAAAATTATCGTACAGCGCTTTTTGAAATAGCTTGTTTAATACATTACATAGAGACAGCTATAGTGTGCTTTTCAGAATTAAATAGTTTAATCCGCTGCGAGAATAAAGTTATGTGTCTGACTCATCAGAATTTCAAACTTACAGACTTCTTTGCATTGAACTTAGATTTATTCATGGGTTGCGTGTGCTGCTTTATATAAAGCTGGTATTTTTTGGTCCAGGTGACAAAATTTCAAATTTTCTATTGTAGTATGAAATGAGAAATTATGAAGTAAAATTGGCTCATATCGCAGTGTAAACAAACAGTTGCATTACAGTGGCCTCATTCGGTGAGCAGGTACATAAACACCGCCAATTTGGCGACAGGGCGAGGCTCCACCGCTGTAACCCCTTCATTTCGGAATGCACTGTGGGAAGAATCCTATAGCGTCTATTCCGGTAGCCAGATCGATCGCTGCTGCGAAGAATCAGTCTGATGACGTCACGCTTCATCCTAAACTATCACAAAGGTCATTGGGTTAGCACTACTATGTCGAAAGCAGAGTCTGCGTGCGTTCGCGCCAAAACAGAAGAGGCAAAAAAATGCGTCGCAAAAGTATTACTTTTTAAACTCAGAATTTTACTAGACATTACAATTCAGGGTAACATGAAATATTAGGAGTCAATTATGATGCCCTCTATTAAATTTATTACCATTTTTTTTTGTAAACGATATATTGATTGAAAGGACAATATGTTAAATGGGCAATTTTACCTCCCTATGGATTATATTCATTGTAAGCGATATTAAGCCCCATTTTAACAAGCTGTCGCAAAGAGAAATAAGAAACAATTGCAAATTTTGCAAAACGTAGCTTTGTGAGTAACTATGTAGACTTCTTGGTTCATCCGTAGTTCTGATAGGGAAGTCCTTACCCTAGTTCCTATTGTATTGATAATGAAGCCCTTAACCCTAGTTTCACATTTTTACAGCAACTGCAAGACTCGCAGCTGCCACGATTGTCAATGGTTTTTACAGCTACTATAGTGTTGTAGTTCAGAAGTGCGAGCGCCCCCACATTACGTTCACGGTGAAAGATGATAACGTGATTTCGCTTTAGTGCCAGTGTTTAAGCACATTTTCTACTATGCTCAAAGTTTTTCTGACACGTGTTCAGATCTTATACAAATGATTATCCAGGACCTGTGAGAAAAATACGCTATCTGTTAGTTGCATTAATTTGTTTTTAAATTGGAATCATGCTTTTAAGTAGATCTGACGAAACATCAGTTGGCCAGTCTTAAGCATTTTTACAGTTCATAACTATCATACAGTATTTCACAATCATTTTGAAAGGAAAGGGGTGATAGCATTTTTAAGCTACACCGATTAAATCATAAATTCGAAATTCATACCCAAGAAGCGTTAAGGATATCCCTGAAAAGGAAATGAAAACTAACAAAACCAACAACACTAAAGTGGCTCGAAAAAAAGTACCAAAACTGGATTCCTCTGCACAGGCTGGTATTCCTAAAATCCTAAATGTAAATCTGCAAAGTGTAAGCTGTCAAATAACATATTTCCTCCCCCAGTGACCGAATGGTTAAGACGACCGAATAGTGGTAGCTCAACGCGGATTCGAACTCAGGCAAACAGAATGGCTGTAGAGGTGTTTTTCACATTCTGTTCCCGGTATAAAGAGAATGAGAGACAATTTCTCTTAGAATGTCCTCTACGAGGGCATCCCTCCCTTACGGATGTGAGCCTTTATATGCTTTGCCATATCCAAATAATTTAGCCTAATTGACTGAGCACTTTCTCTAAAAGAATTCGTCTGGAAAGGCGAAACCAATCAGTCTTTTAACTGTCTTATAACACAGAGCATTGCCTAGGGTTCACTTTAAGGGTAGTCTTTATTACATACGCGAGAAAGAGAAAGCAAACGCAGAAACAACGAAATTTTAAGTGAGAGTCGAATTCGCATCTTTAATTTCGGGTTAAGAATCAGCCATTGTTAACCGCTAGACCGTCCAAACTGCTGCGTTAAATAAGATATTTTTTCGATAAAAGATCCCTCAAAAGCCATCAGTATCATCATCGATAAAGGCATGAAAGTGAAGAGGAAAATTTCATGGCACCTTTATCACCTTCATACGGGATAACTTCATTTCCAGCAGTTGATGTTTGGATCTTAATTTAAAGCAGGAGATGGCAAACAAAGATTTCATTCAAGCAGGAGATGAAGAGTTCAATATGTATGTCGCGGCCAAAATAGACATTTAATTGCATCAGTTATGGATAATCATTCTACTAGTATACTACTACTACCTAAACGGATATTTTTATGAATGAAACAAACAAGCCTCGTTCTTTCAGCCAGGATTTAAAACTCCATTCAAAATATCGTAATCAAAACATTTCAGAAGCAGTTCTGTAACCGGTATAATCTTCCTATAATGTACCTGAAAGGAGATGGAGTGTATAATAGATATTCTGTATCTTCACGCATTTTTGAAATTCTTCATGAATAAAAAATTTTGATTAGTAAAATTTTATTTGTGGATACCGATTAGTTCTGATATTGCCTCATGTGAAAAATAAGAAAAACCGTTTCTACACTATGAAAGTTTAGAAAGATGTTGGAGATAAGATTCCCGATATTCTTAACGAAAAAATACAACGTGCTTCAAAATCATGATCAAAAAGATGCAAACTAATTTACTTTCCCAAGATTGTATTGATAAACATTTTTTCCACACAACAGCATCAAAATATATGATAGGAAACTTCATTTTCTATTGTATTGGGCTGATAGAACGATGACACAGTGGACTTTGCACGTTTTCTGAGGAATAACGTGTCAGTATGAATCGGGTAACCATTAGATATCGTTTTAGGTATGAAGATGATTTTAAAATCTTCAGGCTACTAAAACATTATGCCTGTTCATCTAAACCCGTTCATGATTTTCATAAACAGGTGTCTCGAACATGATCATTTATTTTAACGGAATGAAATGAATATTCTTTGTGCAGATTTCTTTCTGCAAAATGTCATCCTTTCGTCCAGCCATTCCTTTGCAGACGTCATTCGAAGAATATTTGTCTGAGTTACAGGTCTTCATAGTGTTTATGAGGTCTCTGAATTTAAGTCGTAATTAATATCTTTAGTACAGATTTTGAGTTAAGAATATTAAAACTATGAATCCAAGACTTAGATCTAGGGTGGAATTAAGGTTAGTGTCGCAAAAAATGTAACTGTCGTTAATACTAAAAAAGGAACAACTAACTGGACCTATCTAAGATTCATTCATTCAGTGTGTATCTAATAAAAACAAAAGAAGATAAATTCTCAAGTAAGTAGTCTTTAAATGTTTATTTGGCAATTTATCTCATTTGGTTCTTTCTTTTCTTAGGAGCTGCTTATTGAGAGAATTATCTGAAAATTATCCAGAATACATTTTTTTAACTTTTACTTAGTTTAAAAGAAATTATCCTATTTCTCAATGCATTCTTCCGAAGTAATAATGGAAGCCTATCTAATTGGAAACTGGGAAATCTATGGTTCGAGTTCCGGCAAGGGCATAGCTGATTTTCCATGTTTTTCGCTCCAAAAATGTTTCTATTGTTTAGTTGTTTAGTTGTTTGATGAAGTTTCTGTATAACACTCAAGAGCTATCTTCCAAAGAAGAAAGATAAATTCGTACAGCATTTCTCAAAAGAACTGACCACTATTAATTTTTCTCATCGGAGAAAAACACAAAATTTTCATACATCCAACAAGATCAGAGAAAAATAACCAAAATCAGACCCATCTTATTCATGTCATGCACCTTAGTAACTCAGACACTTATATTGAAGTTTCAAACATAATTTTGTTATGGCCGAAAAAAGAGCGGGGAATATGAGTTTTAAAGCATGTATATGTTACGGTGAAACACCGAAATCTGGAGGATGTCGACTTTCACCAGTGAATGTCAACATTCACATAGTCGCTTGGCGTATGTCCGAAATATTTTCCAAATACTCTTATTTCTGACTTACACCAGTGAATGTCGTCGACGTTCACCATGTACTAATGATGAATGTTGAATATATGAGAATATTATATTTTCTTCTCTGTAATTCAGTTGCGAAAAAACACGCAAGTACTTAAAACACACAATACATTCAAAATGAGAAAGGAAAATAATAGAAGTTAAAAAACTTACTTAATTATACAGTACGTAGTAAATGAGAAAATAAAATAATAGTAATAAAAAACTTACTAAATTATGTGATTCAAATCTCATTAATTGCAACAACTTAAACTATTATGAGACTTTGAATTGCACAAGAGGCCCTTGCTTTTACAACTGCATTTATGGGAAACAGCCAGTCGCCTCTCTTTTCGACCTACACCAGAGCATATCTGTGATTGTCGACATAAACCAGTTAGGGTCCGAATGTACAAGAATGCAATGTTATATTCGATCTTTCAAAGACGTATTTGGTGAATGTTGATATTCTCCGGTGAAATTCGACATTCTCCAATTTCAGTCTTTCACAGTAACATATATAAGAAGTAAGAAAATCAGCAGCCAACAAGCGGTGGCAGCAAAATACACGTTTGCATATATAAAATAGGCAGTAAGACGGTCTCAAGAGTTAATCACATAACATGATTATTAAAATTACCTTCAGTTTACAGCAATTTGATTAATCACCAATTTTATTTTTTAATTTAGGAATAAACTTCATAAAAGTCGCTTTAGAAGTTTCCAACGATTAGGCTTGAAAAATAAAGCTAGGAATGTAAGCTGAAAGACATGAAAGGAATTGTTTTTTATTTACTTCATTCATCACTGATTTTTAATCTAAACTTTCTCAAATGTAATAAAAGATAGACTAGATATTTACTACCCATCACACAGTGAAATTCCATAAGTAGTTCATGTCATTGAAAATTGTTCCTTTTCTGTATGGGACTATCTACCTTGCAATTGCTCTTTAGTCTTTAAAACTAATTTCCACTAAATGCATAAGATATTTTAATAAAAAAAGAATTCGGAATGTGAGAATCCGGGAAATATTGCAGAAACAAGTGTAACATTACATGAAGTTATGAATATCCTGTTTGAATTTCCTGGAAAGTAACGCAAATATTTTATATTCAACAACTATAAGTTCATATGATCAAATAGCCTTCGTGGGAATCATTATCCGTGTAGACTCATTCTTAGTAAGCGTCTCTAATTTAATTTCGAACTTGTTGACCCAATAGGGTGTGAGAAATAATAGTATTCTCTCTGTGTATATCTAGGGATATAAATCATTTAAGTATTGATGTAAATCGCCAATCTAGCAATTGGAAGATTTACTGTTTGCATCTCTATTTACTAGTCCCATAATGAACTACAGCTGATTTTTCACCTTTGAGGCTTTCGAAAATCATAAAATCTGTTCTTATCCCCAACGTAGAAATTTTAACGTAGAAATTTTAAGATTATAATATTGTAATAGTATGCAAAATGAAAGTGGTGCTGCAAATACTCCTAGTATTTTGAAAGTAACTCCAACAAGATTTCAGCCAGGAACCATCGTATTCACCAGCCATTTCAGCCAAAGAATCGACTAAACGGAATTAAGAGTTGTCATACAAGAGATGTAGATTGCTGATAGAATTACTTCAGGTTTTGATGGCAAAATTTCCATATGTTAGCTTTAATGGCAAAAGTTCTGTTGAAGCTTTGGAAGACCATGCAGCATAAAGTAGTCGCCGTTATCTTAGCATCATACGGACAAGCATCGATATAATGTAAATGTATTGGCAAGGGGATTATTAGTTGAGATTAGTCAAGTCGCGTTCTATATTGATTTTGAAATCGGAGTTAGATAAAGGATTTTCCTCAGGAAAAATGCTAGTTAAACTAAAAGCTGAGCTAATGTAACTAATATCAAATGACGGTAATGGATGTATTTATGTAAAGTGGAAGTAAATAAAATATTGTATGGTTAAAAGCCAGAAGAATTTTACTGGTTATATAATCCCAGAAATTTAAATGCATTATCCCAGTTATCAATAAAATATCTGAGTAGATAATTAGCTAAAAATAGGAGTTGTGGTAAATTATGTTTTCAAATTCGAGTGGTTTTGATCGACGTAGAAGTTGGAAAGGTAGGAGAGGTGATGAGGCCAAAATTAAAACGGGCACAATATGGCTAGTAAAAAAAACAGTAGTGTTGATAATAACTGTGTCAGGTATTTACACTAGAAATGGACGAAAATAATCGAAAATATTAGTAATTTCCAGTAAAATTACAAAAATTTATTACAAAATAATACAAATAATACGAAAATTTTCAGTAAAATTTGAAACACATGTCTAAATGTAAAAACTGGATTTTACTGATTACTAGTTCACTGTTTTATAAAAACATATTATATATTTTCTCTGTTATAATATCTTCGTCAGTAGCCTTGCTATGTTGCGCAGAACAGCGTTTACAGTAATCTTGTTGACCAACTATACAGTAAACTTAACCGTGTCAAAAAACAGCAGAAAAGTGCTGTCAACTAAGGAAGATTTCAAACTGAATTTACTTTCCAGGTTATAATAGCTCGTTTATTTAAATAAATAGAAAATTTTCGCAAAACATCACCTTATACATTTCTGCCTCGAAAATCATTCTTTGTTGGAAATCTTTCACAGAGAATAAAAGCTTTTATATTTGTAACATAAATAAAACTCATACTGTTAAAAATATCATTCATAAGCAGTTTATTTGAAATTAACGTGATAGTAAAATTTCTAAAATTATGGACTGCTTTCCTACAATGAATCCCTGGATTTTATAAGCAGCCATATGCCTGAGTACGTTTATAAATGTGCTACAAATGGAAAGTTAATGCCTCCAGATTTTTTGCCCACTACTGTTAAACAATGTTCAACTTCCGTAATAAAGAGATTTTAGTTTATGCCAATTAAACGTTATTTGTTTTGCTGAATTTGTGATGTTTACTAATTTTCGTAATAAGCGTGCTTTCAATTTATTCACGATCGTCTCAAGTCTTATCAAGTTTTCTAACAGTTATGAGTTTCCCGGAGATTCACTTTCCTAACAATTTTTATTTTCGAAATGCATTAATTAACACTTTTCAGAATAATGTTTTTGTTTTGTCATCATCTTAATTAATGAAAAGTTTTTACATTGCTGCAGACAAACAACCGGTTTCACTGTTTGTGTGTTCAACATGCTCCCTCACATTATTTTTCAAGCAAGGGGCATTTTCTATGAAAACATTTTTAACTGTGTTTCAGATGGAGACTTCGCGATTTCAAATACTGACGTTAAAATACGGCCAAAGTATTTTAAGCAGTTAATTGCATTCACCTGTATTTCCCAATATTTCCATGTTTGCTCTCTAACAAAATTGGCTAAAATATATCTGTTTAAAAAATTTTTTAATTAATTTTGGTAAGTAATTTTCAATAAAGTCTTTGTTCGAAAAACACAATGAAAACAAAAACGTTTTTCTCTGTTATTACCGTCCAAAATAAAATCTTCATTGCTTAATTAAAAATGGATCTATAGTCAGAAATTTTAATCAAATATCCGAAGCATAGGAGAGCTAACTGCCTTGTTCGATTCCATTAAACTTTTCACTTTCACACAAAAGCAGCTTTTTGAACCAGCTTTGCAATTTATTATTAGGTTTAATAAATTTTGAATTAATAAATAATTAACTGAACATGCAACCTCTCACGAAAAAGTATCATCACTTTCCGCTGTTCTTTTTCCTTCTCAAGAATGTTATACATGCCAGAGGATACATGTAGCCTAGTGCATCTCTTTATATTTAAACACACACACACAGATGTAATAATTGTACTTTTGGCAGAAGATGAAAACAATTCATGTTTAGTCATGGTCGAAAAAACTGTTGTCTGGACATTATGGCATAATGTCCAGACAACAGTTGATGATCAGATGGAATTTTAAAAGCAGGACCAGCTTGATAGTTAAATATCATTTATCCTTGACAGACGAATTTCTTAATACATAACTGTAGAAGACTACGGGTGCTAAACGCACCCCATAATTTTAAATATGCAATTACATTTTAATTAATGGCGAATACCTAGCAGAGGCTGAGCGACAGGCTTTTAGCGCGCAGGCGAGGAGGCTAAAAAGAGAGAGAGACTACGCAGTTATTAGCTATTTATACAAGATTAGGTGCGCAAAGTACAGCTAATCAGTGATTGACTAATTTTGGATTTTAGTTCAATTTTTTCAAGCAGCGTTGCGTAATTTTGAATGATCTCGAATTTGGGAGAAAGGATGAACTTAAGGGGAGAGCACCAAATTTAGTGTTAATTTTGTGGTCGCCAATTAATTTTTAAAGCAGGTATCATATTTTGTTATATCTTACACATATGTATATATATATATTAAATACATAACATGAAAAAAATTCAAATTATATTCTTATTGGAATAACGAAATGGTAAAAAAAAATTGTTCTTGCACTTTTTATCCCTCGAAAGCTGTTGTAAAATAAGCTTATAAACTAGACGTTTTCAAATATCTCCAAGCTTACCAACATGTGTGAAAACCAATTTCGAACAAAAATTATCATAATAGGAAACTTCATAAAATAAATAAGGCAAATGAGTTTTACATGTCTCGGTACATTTTCATCAAGGGGGTTAGTGCAGCTAAGAAAGTAGAAGAATAAATTTGTTTCTGAACTGACAATTCTATTTTAGAAACAGAGTAATGACATTGTTTCTGAACTATTTACACTGACTTGCAAATATGAACTGACTGTCAAATTTGAAAATATTCTTAAGTTAAGAAATTGATCTTAAGTTAGTTAATTCAAATTAAATTAAACTAACATGTGCATACACGAGTACGCTCTTAAGGGCTGGAAAAGACTTCTTTAATCTGATTGAATAAGAGCTATTCTCATTGCAGAATTACGTAAACAATCATGAAATAAAAGGATGCAGTCCAGAAATTAATTGTAAAAAATATTATAAAATGTCTCTGCTTTTAGAACAGAAAGGGGAGATAGTCAGATTAAAATGGAGAATAAAGAGGACTATTGCCAAATTGAAGTTAATCATTTTTTTCGCATTTTATACAAAGCTCAACCAGAAAGTAAGTACCGTTTGGGTTTTAATAAGATTAGCAGTTTTGGTTCAATTTGTATTTTATTACAGAAAACTCTGCACATCTTAAAATACTTTTCGACATATTCATCATGCGAATTAAGGCATGTGTCATATCTTGGCACTAATTTCAATATACCTCGCTTAGAAGAATTCGGCCGCTTGTGACCTGAACCACTTCTGGACGTTTACCTTGATCTCATCATCACTAGCAAAGTGGTGGCTGATAAGAAATTTCTTGAGATAAGAAAACAAATGGAAGTCGCATCAAGCTAGGTCCGGACTATAAGGAGGGTGACAGAATTGTTCCCAAAGAAATAAATCAAGCAGCGTCATCGTTACGTGACGGCTTGTGCTCACGCGTTGCCATGCACGAATACAATACCACAAGTTAGTAGTCCATGCTTTTTGTTCTATATTGCGCTCCTTAACTTCTTCAGCGTCTCTCAATTAGCTGTGGCGTTGATTGTTGTGTCTCGTTCCCTCCAGCTCACTAACAAAATTCCTTGAAAACTGCACATGACTTTTGTTGAAGAAAGAGGTGGCTTTGCTTTCTTTGGTTTCGGGGACCAATATGCCGCCATTCCAGTACTGTAGTTTCGTTTCAGGACTCTGGTAACAAATCCTTGCCTTATCGCGCGTGACAATCCTTTCGAAAAAATAATTTCCTTTTGTCGCATAAAGCTGCAAAAAACTCAAAAGCTGCTCCTATGCGTTTCCGTTTTTAAATGTCCGTGAATGTTTTCGGTACTGATCGCGAATACAATTTTCTGTAGTGCAGATGTTCAGTTATAATTTCGTGTAATTAAGATTACGAAATGTTTTCAAAATGCATTGACAAATTAAAAATTGTGAGTCGTCTATTGGAACGAAAGTTTTCGTCAATGCAGTTCATCAGGTTTTCGGTAGTTAGGCAACGGGCCTACACTGCGCTCTTCGTCTTGGACATTTTCCCTCCTTTCGTTAAGGCATCCTAGGCCCCATTCGCACCATATTTTGTAAGTTTCACTTATCTGGCTATACATTTAACATAGTCGTACATTTTTGCCTTCAAAACTTGATAACAGCTCTTATTTCACAGCTGGCGGACCGATCGAATATTTTAAACATAATAACAAACAAACAGTAACTTCAAACGTTAACATAAACAAATAAAATGACTAGGCTATTTCCTTTTCAAGTTGAACGATGTAAATACTCATGAGTGATCTTCGTGCTTTCAGATGAGTAAAAGATATGTGCCTAATATCTTACATGTATCTCAAAAGTACCCTGCTACAAATTATGTCTTACCTATACTTCAAGATTTTCTTCTCCATTATCTCATCGCATGTATCCACACAGCTATTTTTCCTAATCTCAAGATATCTACAGAATTTAAGTTATATATATATATATGTATATATAGCATTTATTTTAAAGAACAATGAATTTTTGGATGCTCTTCTCATAAAACTGAGCTGTCTGTGATGACAGAAAATTATTCACGATCGATTTCACTTTTCCATCAGTTTCTCGTTCTTCTTTCAACCATTTTCATAATTTACTTTCACTCATTGTATTGTCACCCTATATTTCATATATCTGGTGATGAATATTTGCAGTCTTGAATTTCTTGCTTTTACGTAACGCACGACTGACCCTATTTTATTGTGGGGCTCTCGATTTTACTTCACTGTGGGAAGAGTACAGACGGACGGCATGGATTCTATGTGACGAGATGCCGGAAGCCTGCTCTGACATTCATTTTTATTTATACTCGAAATTTCAAACGCTATTAACAGATGGATATTAGTACACTGTTTAAAAAATTACCTATATATATTATAGATCAAAACTGTAACACATGCTTGAAATTGTAAAAAAAAAGTGTAATATATGGTGCAAACAAAGAGGCAGTGTAATGTACCAGAGAAGAAATATACGAAGATTTTACAAGGAATTATACCTCTCGGCATGAGATTGGTGTTTCAAGAGAAACAAATGAAACTGCCGCTTTCTGACTACTAACAACGCAATTTTTCTAAACGAAAATACCCATAAACTACAAAAACTGCAAAACACTCGTTACCTTCATCAGTCTAAGCCCTGCAGGCTGAAACAAGAGGAGCATTTGCACAATTTTCTAAGAATCCAAAATTCCATTGAAACATGCAGAATAAACGAATTCAAAAACCAAATACAAACAGCACAGAAAATAGTAAATATGGCAGAATGATTCAAAATGTATCCTGTAACAATCTATTCTAAATAAAGGAAATAACTATTATGTCAAATGTTAAAAATAAATTAAATTTGTAAAACATCTATCCAGAAACACTGGTATATATCCAATCCATGTGTGATCGAAGCACTAGGCTGAGCTAACACTAACATGTGTTTTGCAGAAAATGAGCAATATCAACTTGAATAGTTAAATAAGCTATATTGTTTTCTTAACCAAAATATCATAATAGCAGAGTAGCATAAAAAATAAATGCACACAAACAAAACAAAGAAAACAATTGAGTTTACTTTATATTTGCTGCAGTATGAGAGTCTTATTATAATTCCACGAGTACTGAAAAGAGCCAAATGATTTAATTCATTCGTAGAGCTCAAGTAGTAGAGCTTTCGAAGGAAAGTAGTGATATATAAATTTAATACTTAAAGAAGAATTGAGTGAAGTAAGTAAGTTTAGTGCAGTAAGAAAAAATTGGGTTAGACTATGTTCCGTCAAACGTACCAATTCATACATAAAATTGTAAATTAATCTAAAAGAACAAAACGCAAGAAAACGAAATAAGATGTAATTTGTAAACAAAATACATATATCACTAAAGATTACTTCCTTGACACTGACAAATTTTATTTCGTTAATAATAAAGGGAGATATTTAAACCGAGTAAACAAAATCAAAACAACTTGTATAACTTTGATAGGAATGTTCACCTGTGTTAATATATCCAGTCTATGTCGCCGTAATGGTGAAAATGTAATTAGTTATCATCAAATGGAGTCTTAAATGAAAATATTCAATGTAATGATGTGTTGCCTTATCATAAATATAGTGATTTAAATTTGGCTGACAAAGGAATTTTTTTAATATACGTAAGAAAACAATACATCAAAGAACTAAATATTAAAGCCACTGTAATAAGTAACGTGAAGAAAAATGCATGCCAAAACAACCTTTTCCTTTACCTTCAGAAATAAAACCGACCAAACAGAAAATACATGCCTTCGTGAGAATAATGAAGCGAAATTCGGTAAATTATTGACAATGAAGCCCTCGGTACCATCTGTTGATTGAAATTGAAGTAACAGTAACTAAGAGACAATTTTTGAAACTGAGGTTGTAAAAATGGATTAGAAGTAGGATCATTACCCAGCAATGAAAGCTTTTTGCAAATGTAAAGCCCCTCCAGGAAATCTAATTTGTCTACGAAAAACATTTTTGTAAATACTTTTGGTTGCAGAGAAACCGAAAATATAATTTTTTGATTATCAGTAATAGGCAATTAACGATTTATGAATTTTTTTCCTAACATAAAAATATCGTGCTCTTAGTGCAATATTTTTATGCTATCCTTGTTTGACCAATGTATGTTAAGCCATACGGACGAGGATGTTAAAGAAATGCTATTGGTTTTCTGGTATTCATATCTTAAATGTCATTTTTAAATGCTTAACTGCGAATTTTCTTTGTAGGAGGATTAAGCGACATGAAAGTTAAACTGTTTGCACTTTTATAAGTGGTACGTTTTGTAAGTAGTACGTGCAATATTTTACGTGAACGATATAAGAAATGAAACAGTCATTCAATTCGAATGATGTATCAAAGCAAAAGAATGTTTTTTTTGTGTTGAGGTGAAATGTTTTAACTGCTTGGTGAATAATAAATAACACAATTTTTATAGAAATCACAAAAGCTATGATTTTTTTTTACTTAAAGAACTTATAAAACTGGTAACAAAACGGCATAATATGGCGAGTTAAGAACATATTTTATTAATTATAAATATTAATAATATTGTTAAAATTTAGATAATATTTTAAATGATTACGTGTACTGTATTGACAATAAATGTGCTGCATGATTTGAAAGCAATTTAAAGATTTTGCTCTGCTATGAATTGCTATGAACAGGTCGATAATTATCTGTACAGTAATTAGATTATTTTGAAGCGGGAGATATGAAAAATGTGAAATGCCCTCGTCGGGACTCGAACTTGGATCTTTCAAATACGCGATGACTGCACTACAATTACGCCGCAAATGCATGCTGGAAGGGGGGAGGAAGTACCTTACATACTCCCCCTTTTAAAAGGCTATTGGGGATTAGGGAACGCGATCGCCAAATTCTGTTGGTTACGAATTATCGTCTACCATCTTTCAGCTCGGGCGCCACTGTAGAGTCATTAGTTTTTTTTTATGCTGGAGAGCAGGAAAAATGAGCAATACCCTCGCCGGGAGTCGAACCAGGACCTCTCGAATACGCGCCGTGTGTGCTACAGTTACACGCCGAAAGCATGCCGAAAGGAGGGAGGAATTACCATACATACTCTCCCTTTCAAAGAGCTTTTGAGAATTAGGGGACCCAACGCCAAACCCTGTTGGTGACGAATTATCGTCTACCATCTTTTAGCTTGGGCGCCCATTTAGAGTAATTAGGATTTTTTAAGCTGGAGTACATGAAAAATGAGCAATACCGTCGCCGGGACTTGAACACGGACTTCTCGAATACGCTCTGAGTGTGCTACCGTTACACCATGAAGGTATGAGGAAAGGAGGGAGAAAATACCTTATAAACTAATGAATTAAAGCAAAAGCATTAGTAGTTAATTTAAGAGTGTAACATGACCAAAGAAATGGCAAGATTAGGCTATAAGTTAAAAATAGCCATTACTTAAAACACATTATTTCTAAAATATTAAGTGTGACTTACATCTTTTAAAATTCATTGTTAAGAAATATAAACTTAGTTGTGGTTAAAGTTGCAGTGATAATATAAATATATAATTAGTAAAAAAATTACAAAAGTTTAAAGTTGCAGTGATAATATAAATATATAATTAGTAAAAAAAATTACAAAAGTTTCCTTATGAAATTCTTAATAAAGATTACAATTAATCATTTTTTGTTCTGAAACTTTCATTTCATGAAATAAAACATGCATTACAGTTATTTATTAAACATAAGTTTACTTAAGAAAAAGCTTCGAGTTTCACAGAATGTGCTAGAAAAAGGCAGTTAAATATTCTTTTACTTTTCAATTTTCTTAAAATATCCAAAATGTTGATTCTTGCTTTTTATCGATTCATTTACGAACCCAGGTTTAATTTCATAGTTTCGTGCTTGATGTAAATGACTCAAGAAACACGTTGCTTTGTGAAATTATACAAATCCTTCATTTTAATGCACAGAATTGTAAAAATTTTATTCATATATGATACTAATTCCAGGATGCTATTTGGCATACAGAATAATGATGTCTCAATAATGTTGAATAACTTTATATTACATGATGTTATTCATAAGATTCTTATTCTTCTTGTCACTCGAAATGCAACATTAATCCTTGCATATATTAGGAAAGGTTTATTCTAGAGAAGAGAAGTTTCTTCTGTAAATTGTTTCTTCATATTTGACTCATCATGCATGTTTGCAATCATCAGTAAAATAAAAAACTGAAGTTTAAAAAGAATTTGAATTATTATTTTTTGAAAATGGATATTTTCCTTTGCTAAAATAGAAAATTCAAAATTCAGTCTAGTTCGTGATAAAGTACTAAAAGAAATAATAAAAATTTTTCGCAAACAAGTGAAGAAAAATTAATGCATATATTTATGTAATTATTATTCAGAAAATTTTATCCACAATTATTAACTACCCTGAATGTTTTCAAAATGAAAATTAATTAACGGTGAACATTCCTGAAGACGCTATATGAATTCATCTGCGAAAAAGCAGTTTTGCAAGATCATTCAGTTACATGACATAATCATTTTTACCATGCTTTCGATGAATTCTTACACTATTAAAATACTATGGCGTTAAACTTCCCGCCCAGCTAATACTGATAAAGAACTTCATTTCAGAATTTTATATCTACCATGTCTTTACAAATTTGCAGTGACAAAAGGGTAATTTTCGAAAGATCTAAAAGTATAGAAAAACCTTTCTTTAGAAAGGTTTTTATTAATTCCGTATTTATTAATTCCATTATTAATTCCGTATTCTTTTTAGAGTTCAGAGGATAATTTTACTAAGGATTATACGTGGCTAAAGAACAATTATCTATGAAACCTTCTTAATTTTGTCTGTGCGGCGATGACGACACAGGTTACCGAATTTTATTTCCGACACGACTATTCAGGACTTTAGTTATGCTTTACTAAGTACTCTTCTGTGCGTATGGGTTCGTAATATATTAAATGCACACAGAACAGATGGTTGTAAATGGCTGGAAGGTCTCTACAACCCTCGAGAGCCTTTAAAAAAAAGTTATTCTCTACCAATTAGTCGCATTCTAAATGGTAGAGGATGAAACAAATTTTCATCTTTACCCCTTCGCGTTCTTGTAGTTATAACAGTTACCAGAACTTAATCGTGTAATAAAAATAATAACAATATTTCAGTTACATACTTATTATTAAAATATTTATACAAATGAAAACAAACAAAAAATAAAAACCATTGTTTTTTTAAAAAGATAAGAAAAAGTAAAAAAATATTACTTATTCTCTAGAGATTTTAGTGTTTTAGAATCTAATTGAAATGTATCATTCTATACTTCAGGAAAAATAGCTGTTTTTTTTTTGTTCTCTAAATTTCGTTTGAACAGTTCTATTACCTTCAGTTGAATTCTGTTCTGTGAAAAATGTCATCCTTTATTACTTGAAAAAAAAATGTCTCTGAGAATTGTTTAAATGTAAAATAGAACGCAATAAAAATTCCTTTTCCTTCGAAAATTATAAATAAAAATTGAAAAACCTAAGAATTTAAAACATTCAATAAATTCTTTCTTAAAGAAAATCAATATTTCTGTCTCAAATGTGTAATAACGAATTGTCTTAAAATGCTTTAAACTATTAGGAAAAAGTAGCTCGCTTTTCTTTCTCTCCTCATCGTCCCGCAACAAAAATTTCTTAATCTATGGCATCTTTCTTAACGCATCTATACTTAAGATTTGAATCTCAGTACATT
>KK122427.1:1034157-1122696 GCA_000611955.2 Stegodyphus mimosarum
TTATCGCTGAACAACTACTTACTATTTATTTGCTGAGGTCTGTAAACGTTGCTCAATAACAAGGGTTAAAAACCTTTTCATAGAACTGGTAAGCATTGTTATTTTTCTGCTCTTTTCGCTTTCTCTTTCGCAAGACATTTATCAGATTCGAACATAATTTAAAATTTATTGAAGCAAAAAAATTGTGATTTTGATTAATAATAAATTTCCTTTGTGTAACTGTGATTTAAAACAAATTATCATGCTATCAAATTATTATCAGTAACAAATTTTGTTTAACTTATGACCAAGAGAATGAATATTTATAGCAATAAATGCTTGCTTTTATCTAACTATGTAAAAATTATAAAAGATGGTCTTTTTTCGAGATATTAAGTTCATACAAAGAGAATTTTGATTAACGTCAGCACTTTGTTTTTGAAGATTCCTGTGTCTTTCTTTATTTTCTTTAATTGAATAATAAAGTTTATTACCCATTACCTTATGAATGCTTTATTCTAAAAGCAATTGTTTTAAGAAGCACTCTTGAAGGTGAGCAGAGTGTTCAATAAATTAGCTTTGTTTTATAAATTTAATATACTAGTTTGTGTTATCCTTTTGGTTCAGAGCATCTCTCCTTCCCGCATGCCTTCGTGATATAATTGGAAGCATACTCGACGCGTATTCGAAAGGTCCAAGGTTTGAGGCCTGGCAAGGGCATTGCACCTTTTCCATGTCTCCTGCTTCAAAAAAAACTAATAACTCTACAAGTCATTTGAATATGGTAATGCAGATAAGGCTAAGGAGAGGGATGCCTTCGTTGCTCGTATATACACTACACATAGGGAAAAACACAAAAACCAACGACGCAGCCAGCCGTTCACCTGGAATCAAACCTGGGTTAAACTCTCAGTATTCAGGAGTGTTATATACTAGGCCACTGGTGAATTTCAAACCATCGCCAATAAAAAGCATAGTTACCACTAAAAGAAACAACAATCTGAAATGAGATTTTAGATTTTTATTAGGACTCCAGTTGCATTAATGATTCTTGCATACTTTAGCAGAAAACATTTTACATATGGTCACCAGCGTTTACCACAGTACTTCTTGACAGGATGGATACACAACTTATGAAGCCTTCTTCCCACATGAATGTGTTTATTTTTTCGCAATGCCAAAAGCATTTTTTATTAACCTAACCAAATATTAGTAGTAATCTGAAGATATATTAAGCGGATGGAGTGCTCTTCCATAGTGTGTGCTGCAAAATCATGCACAAAAGCGCAGGCATTAAACTGGGATGACGTAATGTTTCTTCTGCTTAGTTGATTAATACCGTTTATGAAAGACAGTTATGCATTTATGGTAACAAGGGATCACCAACCATTTTGATATGACAATCATGCAACAAAGAACTGATATACTAATGATATGCTCCTGCTCTTGCTATCTCATACACTCTCTCGGAAGTAGAATGCCATATACAAACTTAGACAAAAAAAACGACTCACCAAGAAGGAGTTATCCGAATGGGACGAAAATCGGTAGAAGTGATGTACATGTACAGAAAAACAAATGATTATAGTTTGAGAAAAATTGGATGATTTATTAAAGTGATAGAGCTTCACAAAGTGAAAGTCAGTAACGCATTTGTCCACCTCTGGCCCTTATGCAAGCAGTTATTCGGCTTGGCATCGATTGGCAGAGGTTGCAGATGTCCTCCTGAGGGAAATCGTGCCAAATTCTGTCCAACTGGCGCGTTAGATCATCAATATAGCGAGCTGGTTGGAGGGTCCTGCACAAAATGCTCCAAACGTGCTCAATAGGAGGGAGATCCAGCGAACTTGCTGGCCAAGGTAATGTTCGGCAAGCACTAAGGCAAGCAGTAGGAACATGTGCAGTGTGGGCATTATCTTGTTGAAATGTAAGACCAGGGTGGCGTGACATGAAGGGCAACACAATAGGCCTTAAAACTTCGTTGACGTACCGCTGTGCTGTAAGGTTGCGACGGATGACAACCAACGGGGTCCTACTATGAAATGAAACGGCACCCCAGACCATCACTCCTGGTTGTCGGCCTGTCTGCCGGAAGACAGTCAGGTTGGTATCACACCGCTGTTCGGGGCGTCTCCAGACTCGCCTTCGCTTGTCATCGCGGCTCAGCTCAAAGCGGGACTCATCACTGAAGACTATTCTACTCCAGTCAGTGACATTCCAGTGCGAATGAGCCCGACACCACTGCAAACGGGCTTGAGGCTGTACAGAGGTCACTGATAGTTGGCGCAAGGGGCGCCGTGACCTCAGCCCCCTTTCTGTGAGCCGTTTATGAATAATCCTTGCGGTCACTGAAGCACTAGTTTCACGTACAATCGATGATAATGATACATCTGGGGCTGTTAGTGCCGCTTCCTTCTTGACGCTGTGTGTGGCCACGGTTCACTCATTCCTGCCAACATCGTCTAATAGCGGCATCGCTTCTGCTCAAATGTCGAGGCTATTCGCCGATAAGACCAACTGGCTTCTTTGAGCTAACTACACGACCTCTCTCAAATTCTGACATCTGCGCATATCGTTCGCGCACCTGTATGCGAGGCATACTTACTGTCTACCAGAGTACACGGAATGAAATTCGTGAAGAATTTATGATCTGGAATCGTAATTTCTCCTCTTAAATATCCTGCCAGTTGCGCAGATCAGATGCGCTGTAGCGACAACCGTTCATTCATTGGCAGCCAAAATGTAAAATTTAGCATTTTCCGTCGAAACCTGTACGCATATCAATTTGTGTCCAATTTACTTTATATCTTCTTGGTGTGTCGTAATGCCTCATTTTTTTTTTTTGTTTAAGAGTGTATTTTTATGGGTCTACAACCGAAGACATAGTTTCAGTTTAAATTTAATAGTTATTAAACTTAACACTGAATCACAATATTCAGGATTTGTATTCCAATATTCTGATTTTAACCCTTACTGAGAAGGATGAAGTAGCAGATACCTTAAGGAGAAGTTGTATATAGTGTTTTGGCAAATCTATTTGCATCACTGAGCTTTGATAATGAAACTCTGAATAACAAAGACTCCACACTTCCCGAGATGAATGCGTAAAGTTTATACATAACTCTTTTTATTTTAGCGATGAAGCCTTGGAGCACTTTAATGTTATAATTTTGGCATCCAACAACGCCTTTTTTGTTATTTGTTTCACCCATTTAACTGAACTTACATTATCATTATCCAGTTTCAAGTGCTTTTGTGAACTCCGTTGATTATCTAAAGCCAAAACGTTTTGCTCAAATTAATAATATTTTGATAGGTAAACTCTCGTTATATGTATCCAATCAGCCTAGGAGCTTTCAATTAATCAAATGTGGGAATGTGTAATTCTTTTTTTCCCAAATGACTTAACGTTGTAGCAAAAGCAAAGCGCGAGTGTTTAAGTGTTTCGTTCACTTATACTTCATAGTATGAAGTATTATTAATCAAGAAAAATTTCGGATATCATATTTCAAAGAAAATATCCATTTTGACCACTCTCGAATCCATTTGAACGATGCTTTTTCGTGATATCTGTACGTACAGGAACTTATTCTGTCTGCATGAATACACAGTCCAGTCACATTAATGTGACCATCTGTCAAAAGCCAGAATAACCACCTTTCGCAGAGCGGACTGCTGCGAGACGTGCAGGAAGAGAGTCACATAGGTCCCTGAAGGTGTTCTCTGGGATGTTAAGCCATGCCGACTCTAATGCCGTGGCCAGCTGCGCTAGATTACGCGGTTGAGGATCCATGGCGCGAACAACTCGATCGAGATGGCCCCACAGATGCTCGATTGGGTTTAAGTCAGGTGAGTTTGCTGGCCAGGGGAGGACGGTAAACTCATCCTGGTGCTCTTCGAACCACGCACGTACACTGGCAGCTGTATGGCACCTCGCATTGTCCTGCTGGAAGATGCCATCATCCTGAGGAAAAACAATGCGCATGTAGGGGTGAACATGGTCCGCAAGGACAGATGCGTACTTGTATTGATCCATTGTGCCTTCCACAATGATCAGTGAACCTAGAGAATGCCAGGAAAACATTCCCCAGACCATAATGCTCCCGCCTCCAGCTTGGACCGTTCCGGCAATGGTTGCAGGGTGGTTCCTTTCAGAGGTTTCACGCCTTATACGCCAACGTCCATCTGTCCGATGGAGCATAAAACGCGATTCATCCGAAAACGCAACCTGTCGCCACTCAGTGGACGTCCAGCTGCTGTACTGGCGTGCAAATTCTAGCCTTCGCCGTCGATGAACAGCAGTCAGCATAGGTGCACGAACCAGGCGTCTGCTTCGGAGGCCCAGACGCAGCAATGTTCGCTGAATAGTACTTTGGGAGACACTTTTGGTAGCCCCTTGGTTCATTTTGGTGGTCAGTTGCTCAACGGTAGCCCGTCTATCTGCCCGAACGCATCTCCGCAACCGTCGTTCGCCTCTGTCATCTATGGCCCGTGGTGCACCACATTTGCCACGTCGCTGATTTTGGACAGTCCCATTTTGCCATGCACGGTACACTTTTACCACGGCGGCACGGGAACAGTTCACAAACTCAGCCGTTTCGGAAATGCTTCCACCCTTGGCCCGAAAGCCAATGATCATGCCCTTTTGGAAGTCGGATAAATCGCTTCGTTTCTGCATTACGCCAACGATTGAAATGTTTTCCGAAGCCCTCACACACCCTTTATATACGCTCAACTGCACTGTGCTGCCACCTGCCTTCTGTGATTGGTTATTTAACTCTGACATGGAAAGTACGTGGTGGTCACATTAATGTGACTGGACTGTGTAAAAGAATAAAGGAATTTATTCTCCCCGTAGGAATCCATTTTAAATTTATTTTACAATCCAAAACAGATTGTAAAATAAATTTTAAATGGATTCAGAAGAGATTTCTTTCGGGACGTCTGTACTTAGATATGTATCTCGCATACTCAGAAACGAGTACAGTAAAAAGCTGAAATTTATAAGATGTTAAAACCTGTAGTTATGCAACTGCATTTTTCGTTGCAATCTTCGGCCGCACGAAACATGTGAGTATATGACCGCAATTTGTTTACATTTGAAACTCTTAATAGAGCAGTGAATTAAGTCAGTTTGTGTACCAAAGGTAACTTACACATCTACAGTATCGTTTTATCGAGTTGGACCAAAGGTAAACTTGCAATTTTTGTGTGCCGAAAAATCCGTCTTCCTGTCCGCTGGCCAAATTTCTTGTTTTTGCGTAGAAACTCTAATTTTAACTGTAAAAATTGTTTTTTAGATGTGTTTAACTGTATTTGGTGTTTTATGTTTTTATGTATTTTATAGTTTTTAATGAAAATGTTTTGAGCCTTTATGTATTTTTGCCTTACCAAGTAAAAACTGAATTAATTGAGTGAGAAATATATCTCTAATGATATTCGAGGAAATAAGTTTAAATGAAATGCAACAAAAATTTGTAGTTTAATATCCGTTACAAGGAAGACATGTGGTGTCCACTCCAGAATTTTTTAATTTTGGATTATGACCACGCAGACGTAACTGCCAAGGGAAAGGATTGCTTTGTGAATGACTTTCAATGGGAAACTGACTGGATTCCACGTTATGCCTGCAGGAAGTCATGAAAACTCCTAGGCAGCCAGCCTCTTCGCCGAGATTTGAACCCAGGTTGAACTATCAATGTTCAGCGATTTTTACGCTCGGACGCTAGTGGACCTAAACTTGAGTCTATTGAGCAGCAGAATGATACGTACTGACAATATTTTGTTTCTAAGGGTATTGGAGAAATTTATGATGACGAAGCGTAGAAATCTTTTACAAGCAAAGGGCCCTAGAGCATTTGCAAAACATTTACTACAGTAACATTCATTCCAGAATGATTTACATATTTTACATCTTGCCATTTTAATTTAAGTTCGAACATAAAGTTCTTAACACTGTAGAATGTATTAGCTGTTTTGTAAAAAAAAGCATCGAAATAAGTCGAAGTTCTTATTATTTTGATTTGTTTTACTCAGCGTTAAATATAAGGAACTTAAAAAGGATTAAAAGTAAAACTAATAAAAGAAGCTGTGCATAATCCAAGTTTCTTTTATACAGAGACTTTTTCTACTTTTCTTAACATTTTGTCTTTCAAAATTACAAATATCTGTGCCCTTGTTTTTCGTCTTTGTTATTTGTTCAGGCAAGACCTGAACTGAAATTTTTGTTATAATGCATAATATTCTTATTAGAATTTTATGAATAAGTATGAATTTATGAAAGATGAATTAGTGTAGAAATGGTTAAAATCGTTTCCAAAAACGATGACATTTTGGGCATTCTTTTAAGAGTAGAACTGATAAAAATACTGAAAATGCTTTCCAAGTTGTCCACGGAAATATTTTGAGCTATTGTTTTGAGATTTATTCTTGCACCATGACGATGCCTGTCGCTCATCCTTAAGCGCTCAGCAATTTTTAGCAAAAGGCGGAAGCTTAGCATGACCTACTTTTCTTACTCGTATTATCTTACTCAGCGCGCGATTCTTCTTTCCAATGGATGAAATAAAAAATCTGGAAGGGCGTCTTTTTGCTGATACTATGAATTCGAAAAATTTGCTGACAGAATTGGCTGCACTACGGATCAAACATTTAAAGATGTTTCCTCCAAGAGATCATATTTAATAACATTCTAATTTATTTTATTATTACTGTTTAATGACCAATAATCGAGTGACGCCGAAATACGAATGCGAAGTTTCGCTTTGCTATAACTTTAATGGATTCAACTACTACTACTTTTATAAAATCACAAATCATAAACAATCAATAGTTAAAGTATCCATATAAAAGCATCTGATAATATAATCCTTTATTAACATAGTTCAATTAAAAGAATAAATATTATTTATAGGTCAGCTACGTTCTAGCGACCGACTTTCGAGGCGACTACGGCGTTAGATCTGTTGCCAACGCAGGGCAATGAATAAATTTAAATTATTTACGAGAGACCATCTAGCTTGAAAGTAAACAATTAATTTAATTTAATTTAACAAAAATAACTTTAATTTACTTTTGCCAATATTAAATAGAAGATTTCTGCCATAAGCGTATTTTTTTTCTTTTCTCATGTTATCTTCAATCATTGAATTCACTAAAGTAATAAATTTGCATATTCAAAGTTTACACAAAACTTAAGCTTTATTCTATAGTTATAACACTTAAGATAACTGTCATTTTCAATTTCATCTAACTTATTCTTTTATTCTATTAATTCTCGAATACGAGCAGCAGTCAAAATGCGAAGCTATGGTTTAATTCAACATACTCCACGTTTTGCAGCATTTTCAAAATTATAGCTCTAAGGTCCTTAAAATCAATTAATTTTTAAGTCATTATTTTAAGTTATTATTTTGTTAAAATGCATATTGTTTTATTTGAGGTATAAATTGAAGATCCCTTGTGTCGTTGAACGGCAACGTTGTTGAAAAACAGACAGTTTCCCACACCACGTCCCGAAAACTTCTTGTCTGGAATAGAGACATTTTTTAGGCTGCATGGATTATAAACGTCCTTAACTGTTTTTTTTCCTTGTCCTATATGTTTTGTAACATAATGGGACGCAAAAATGGAAATGATTTAGGTACTAGAAAGTTTTCTAACATCATGTATATTACGTCAAACAATCCATTTAATGAAGAAATTCAAACTTGGTTAATTATTTCTCCAGTGACTGTTTATTGATAGCAAGAAAAGCATTTATTTCTTTGATTGCCAGATTTCAGGTTTTTGTTAATATAACAGCATTCTATAGCTTCTTGAGGACATCTTTTTGCTTTCGTCAAGTTTTTCTCTTAATTTAAAAATGCCTTTTTTCTGATTAGCTCCCTCCTTAATTTGGAATAAGAAAAAATTAAATCATTTTCTTTGATAATAAATTACACATAGATTTTGAGCTGCTAAAAAACGTTGCAACGAGTTGACATAAGATAAACTTTCTGTCTACATTATGTTCTGAACAAATTTCGAAAGGAGGGAGTTAAGTATAGTAAATTTAGTTCCATTCCTTCTTTTCAATTAGCGATTGACTTGTATATTTTTATATGAATTCTACAGACACACAAGATCTAAGAAAATATGATCATTTAAATTGTTTATAATGTGCTCTTCTGAAATTAGCAAGTTTTTCTCGGCAATGGTCAACTTCAATCGTCTCTGCGAAACAGGCAAATACCTTTACTTGAACTGGAGCACACGTCTGCGATCGGCATGCTATTATATGCGTTTTCACTTGATTCAGATATCCTTTCGTATAAAAAACGAAAACCATATTACTGCTCTTTCTGGAAGCATTTTGCATAATTGCTGCATCTCTTCGTTCAGTTTTATTTTGCATAAATGAAGATTTTTTGCAATTACTCGATTTGAACTTTCTTCCTGAGTAGGGCAGTCAATCCACTGGAAAAGTTAGCATATCGTTCAGGTGGCCCCACTGACAGCATTAACTTTGCTACAAAGGTCCAGGCCTATGTTTGGCGAAGGGGCAAGTAAAATGTTGTGGCTCAGCCCTTTTCAAGTCCACAAAACACTTAGTGTGTTTCACGCCAGACAAGTGCTGACAGGTGCAAAAAGAGTGCTGGGCGAGTCAGCTATGGAAGAAAGGTGTAATGCGGGTAAGTAGAACAATTGTTTTTTTTTCCAAAGGTCGGCCCAAGCCGTCCATAGACGATGGCTACTACTAAAACCGAAAGTGGTGGTCACTTTATTATGGAGGGAGTTATAGGTGGATCACCGTTGTCTCCCACGAAGGGACGCACAAATTACATACATGACTTCTTCGGGATTCGAACGCGAGCCCTTCGGTATCGCAGCCGGCTCCCCTCTCCACTATACAGTCTGGGCGGTATGTAGAACAATTTCAGTGTGCACATGTACGAAGCTAGAGATGAATAGCTATAATTTAAATATCGTCAATAAGCTTCTAAAACGTGAACAGTTAAGGATATCTGTTGGTGATTACAATACAGATAAAGGTATGTCACAATTTTGCAGCAGTATTAATTATCCAATCAAAATGCATTGAGAACCAAAACTAACTTAGTCTGAATTAAGATTTCATCCTGAACATAACGCACTTGCTCGCTACTGTTCGGCCTGGCTGGACTGCTGTCTGCTGCTTCCTTCTTGTTGTAAAGCTATAAAAATGTAAACCTCTTGAAATTGTGCCAAGTTGTTTGTAGCCTCAATATGTTTACTGAAAATAAAATAAAGATTTAATGTGCCTCGGCTGTCAGTCTTCTATTCATTATGGATCAACATTTCTACGCCATCAAAATTCCTGCTAAAAAAACTGTTCATTACTAAGCTTGTTTCTATTGCAAAATATGCAAGATAAAAATATGTAAATCAGGTTTGTAATTTAAATTAGTAATAGTCTCTTAATTCTTCATTTTAGTTTGGGTATTTCTTCTCTCTATTCTAAAAATAATAACATTTCTGGACTGCTTCATTTCTAAATCAGTCCATCTTGCATGTCTTGCGCAACGCTGATGACGTAGGTAATTGGGAACTTGAACTCAAAATTTTGAGAACTGAAACTTATCTAACCAATGATGGATAGATATAACTTAAATACTAAACACCAAAACCTCCCTCTTCGTGAGCTTCCGCATTGGATAACTTCGCACTTCGCTTGTCACTCTGTTACTTGGACTAATCTATGGTTACATTGCTTGGACGTGATTTCACTGTACTCTGTTTCTCTCGCAACTGTATTAAAAAATGTAAATATTCTGAAAATAGGCACAATTAGAGTGCCAAGTCAACAGTGACTATAAATGTGAATTTAAATAAAAGAATTCAATTAAAACTGCTTCGAAAGCCAAATTTCTTATTCATTGTGGATCGGCATTTCAGTATAGTACGCCTAACAACATCGCTACTTTTTTTTTCTTTTTTATCACACACACACATATGTATATATTCACATGCATAATCATTTTGAATTTTCTGATTTCTGCTAAATTTTATGAAGGTTTTAATTTAATAAAGCTTCATCAAAGAAAATTTCGATACTTTTATATGAACACTGCTGATTCAGCCTCAAGTTGTTTTCTTAATACTTTGTTGCCAGAAAATTTTAGAATAGGTTTAATATTTAACACTGCACTAAAATCAACAATAATGATTACGTCGCACCTTACAAAACGATCTTTTTAAAACTTCATAGCTGAAGCATACATTTTAAAATCGCTAATTGCAAAATATTATATTTAACAGTGAATCATTATCATATACGGTATTTTCGAACGGATGGTAAAATTCTGCATGTCTGTTCTAATTTCCAAATTGTTTAGGGAAATTTCACGAATTTGGTCATTTTTATTTAATTAAAATGAAACTTCTTTTATTATACAATGCTACTGAAATTCTTTCACCATACATAAGTAGTACGTAAGTAGATTGAAAAGTTTGGAAAGCTGATTCTTTTACTCAGAATCACATAATTGTATGTGTCCGATAATATTTTGTTTTGTTCTTAAAAACACTATTCGCATGGTGAATTACACTTTTTACATCATTTCAGAAATCCGAAACATAAAATGGCCTGTTTCGTGACACCATCTTTAGGATTGTGGCAGTGCCTCTTTTCATTTCGTCATCTCAAGAGAACCTGTTTGCACATAGTGGCTTGTTCAATGTCGAGAATGCCCATATATCATTTGCTGAGAAGTCTAGGCTATATGGATAAAATTCTAGTGTTAACCAATCGATTTCAGATATTGCTACCAATGCTCCAGGAACAACATGCGGCTGTGCATTTTTTAGAGCAAAAATCTAGCAAACTGTGTCTTGTTTTTCTAATAGCTCCACACAAGTGCATTTTCATAAGGTTTGTGCAACTTGTCATCTTTAACTGTATGCCGATGGCTTGATGGATGTTGTCCAACGTAACCAGAGAGGATAAATTGTGTAAACATGCTTTATCAGTCACTCACATTTTTTTCACTTTCACTCACCTTCACGAATGAAATGCTGAAACACGGTTAAAAATGTCACTGCCATATATCCATGTCTTACAGTTTAAGCGTTTCATCTTGTTTCTTCACAAGGTGAGCCAAAAATTTATTTATATCGTTTCTGAATTTCCGCGAATCTATCTCTCTTAACCAAGACGATAAAATTTTAATTTAGTCGATGCTTACATTCGCTGTTGCTTTTAGCTCGCAAACATCGGACTGAAATACATTGGAGTGTAAACCTTCGCGTAATTCAATACAGAGTTATAAAACCGAATATCGATAAAGCCAGACTAATAAATACAGGCAGTCATAAAACTTTTCAGTGAGTGTTTGTGTAATTCTTTGCTTTGATTTATTCTTATTCTTTCCTGAGACATTTTAAAATCGTTCTGTTATTAATCTCTTCACCGTTTCTCCCGAGACAGTCTATTCGATTTGAAAAGTCTCGCCAGGCATCAGTAGCGAGACACTCGTAGGAGTTAAAATGTGGCCTGGATTCTTAGTCGAGGAGAGAACTCGTCGCTTCGTGTTTGCCAACCCTAAGAATGCAGCAAAAACGAAGAAAGGAAGTCACGCTCTCTCTGGAGCTCTGTTGTACCAGGATTATACAAAGCAAGTTTTACTTAAAAAGACAGGAAATAAGAACGCACTTGCATCTCCCTTTCAGCTGGTATCGCAATGGGAACTACCACTCGTTTCAAAACGTACCTTTAAGTGATCGTCTTTGTTAATTTTCAGGTATGGGACTAATACAAAAGTGAGTAAGTTTTTCTCGTAGGTATGGTGACGCTGTTCAACATCCTTGAGTGCAACAAGTAGGCAGTTCAATTTGATTTGGTGCGAACTTTTAAATAGAGATTGAGAGCTTATGAATAGCTTAAAGAAACATTTCTATCATAAACTAAAGCCGGTTTTAGAAGCAAAACGTTTATTTTTAAAAGAAACTAAGTAACAAACATCTGAGTTTTTTAGAACGGTGACGTGGTTAATATTAAATTCAATAAAATTCTTTCCATTTTGCCTCTCATGTATCTCAATTCTTAAAGTATTCTTTATCAACATTTCTCTATCTATTATTTGTCTTACATTAAATGTTTTTAGTAAAATTAACGAATGCATACGTTTCATAAAATGGATCTATGAAAGAAACTATATTCCTTTGCTGAAATGATCGCGATATTTTATTTCACCTTTCAGTCAATGAACAGTTTTATTCAAATAAATGGCAAGTGAAGCAATACCACCAGAAGTGATATTTGCAAATATGGGGCATTTTAGATTATTTTACGTACCTTATACCTTCTTAATATTCTTGATTAACAGATTAAGTTTTCTCCTACATACTTTTCCAGATATTTTCATTACCCATTTCAGTTTGCCCAGATTAATTTGTAATTATTCATTTGCGATTACAAATAAGCAATTTGAATTATAGCGTTCCATTAGATGTACTTAGAGGAACATAAAAAAATGTATTTCCAGTGATTTACTACAAATGAAAGTAATAATTTTATGAGAATTCCAGTACTTGTATAGGTTTAGAAAAGGGTTCTTAATGATTAATTGGACTGTAATTCATAAATATTAAGAAAGACAGAAATACGCAATTTTTTTATATGTGCGATTCAGTAACATGATATATAGGCACAAAACATAAATTAACACCTCAGCATTATAAGCCACTAGTTCATGTAATGCGTATCTAAGATCACAAATAGAATTTGATTTAAATATTTGTTCCTTATATAATAACAGCGCTTCTTATTCAGTTTAAAGAAAAATTTGAAGTTGCAAATTTGTGATAACAAAATTGACAGTACTACTGTCATACATAAGTGGATATGTCGTAGCTGTTGGCTGTAGAGTTCGGAATTAAGGAAGTGATAAACTTCGCAAATGTTAACAAAAGTACATTTCCGCATGTGCATTGAGATAATTGTTCGTTAAATTCGATAGAAAATAAGAGGAAAAATTGAAAATGAAAACCATTTTGGTAAATTGTAACGCCAAGTGAATGTCTTGATAGTCAATAGTGATTTTAAACAATACAGGAAACTGGCTTTCAATCTTTTGGTAATGGAAACCACGGATAAATTTTTGAGCGAGAAAAAAGTGGATATTTGGTGACAGGTGAATGCAGGGCTGGAGACCCCGGACGGCTTTGTATGACAAATCGGGTGTCGTCCGGTACCACACATACCTAGAGCAACACTACCCTCGCGGGGTCGTACGAGGGCTTCATCGTGAATTTATTAATGTAGAATATGAAGTTTTTGACGCGGCCAAACAAGGGCGTTTGCATATATGCTTCAACATGCAATTAATAATAATTTACATGCATAGGTATATTGGCTGACATAGGTGCATACATTGGATGCATATATACGTTGACCTGAATAGTTAGCAGTGGATATCTACAGTAGAATTGAAGTTCTAAACCTATATATATTTCACTTTAGAAAAAGGCTCATTTAACCGTGACAAATCTTACAAAGGGCCTGCCAGCGGCCGAGCGACAAATTCCCTGAACGCTGGTAGTTCCGACCTGGGTTTGATTCCAGGAGAACGGGCTAGCTGCATGAGCGATTTTGTGGTTTTTCCCATCTGTAACTTATATACTAGCCAGTATCCCTTAGAAAAACATTCATAAATGTATCCCTCCCTTCCCTTAGGCAGACAGCCCTAGTGTGCTTTCCCATAATTAACTAAACCAAACCAAACTGTTGCATATTTTCGTTGTTTTCCCCATGTGTAATATGTATACAAGCAAGTTTTCCTTAGAAATTCCTCCACGAAGGTATCCCTCCCCTTAGGCAGATATCCTTAGTATACTAGTACTATGATTTATGCTTTATAAGATTTGGTTTATTTTTTATCAACTAAACCAAATCTTATAAAGCATAAATCATTTATCACTGGAAGATGCAATGCAGTGTGATGAATACAAATTATACATATATTCAAATGATGTAAGTCTTAGTATCAGCAAGAGATCTAAAGACTCATATAGACCTTGTGTGGATTTATTTATTTATTTTGACTAATACTTAGTGTTTAGTTAAACCAACTTTTCTTTTCACGCACGCTCTCCTGCCAGAATGTTAATCAGTTAGCGAGGGGTTATTCAAATTAAGGGAGAAAGACGTGCTATTTAATCGAAGGTTTCGAAAGTTGATTTTAGAGCGTGTTAAGTTTGCTTAAAGGCCACGTTGTTACCTTTACTTAATAGCGAATTGATTCTGTGGCGCTGAGTGCTTCTAGCCATTATGCTTGTTCCATCGGCTTCTAATATCCTTCAGCAGTTAAACTAGCTTAATCACCATTTTATTTTTTAAGTTCAACATTATTTGTTCAAGTGTTGGCTTATATAAAACCAAGTGAGGAGTCTGTGTAACTCTTTGTCATCGAATAAAGGGTCATTTACACCCTTTTTCTGACTTTACTTGCTGTCAAGATCTGAAGATAATTCCTCTACAGTCTTTCTAGAGCTCGTTAGTTTATATTGCTAAAGAATACGAGACTCTAAAACCTGAAGTTGTTCAAATGTCGAATCTGTAAAATTGTGAGATAGTTTCGATGGCTTATGGCCATCTGTAAAACTTCTGGCGAATCTGTAAAACTGTGAGATAGTTTCGATGATTGGAAATTAACCTCATTCGTGCAGATAAACAACAGGAATTATCGTACTAACAATTAAATACTTGACAATCTTATGATAACGCGTGCTTAACATTTTCACAATGTAATGTTTCTAATTTACCAGTATAAATATTCTAGAATTCAGGGATATGAAACATTTACGTGTTAGTATGATTTACGGGATGAACTGGCCAACGGAAACAGCAAATTAAGTAGCACTTAAAATATGAGGGTTTAGCTTGAACAAATGGCAAAATAAAAATACCTCATCTCAGTACTCCTCAATGAAAGGAACGGAAAATTATTCTTAGAAATATAAAAATAAATTGATCTAAAATGTTAAAAAATTGTTCTTTCTATCTAAAGAGAATTTTAATAAGACCTTTCAGTCTAGAATCCTCAGATTACATTCCAACATCTTTGGACGGGGGAAGTTTATTGTTAAAAAATTAACTTCTGATGCTTCCAATTCATAAAAATATACTTTTGTCATTAAATACTATTCAAACTTCCCTATAAATATTGGCTACTAAGCTTTCCATGACATCCATCTGGAGAGAAGATGTTTATAGCCTTGTTGAATACCTTCCTCAAGATTTAGGCTGTAATATCTGTTTGCATCGGGTGTTGCATTCAAGTAGTAGATTTATGAAGTTGTCAAGATTTTAGCCGGTATTCGTACATAGTATAGCACTTTTGCAAATGAACGAGCATATAAAGAATATTTGAATGAGAGAGCCCCATTCTGTGTACAATAAATACGGAAAAATATAATTTTTTGACTTACACATTTATGTTATTCCTTACTGCATCAGTAGTTTTAAAAGTTTACTTTATACTAATAACTCACCTCTTCCTTTTTCAGCGATAATATTTTCATAAGAATTTTATAAACATTTACGTGTATGTTTGTATTTAATTAATTACCTTTGCATTTATTTTTTAATTTTCTCATTTATAGTGGTCCTTTGTAAACTGTAAAAAGAGTAGATAATCAAAAGAGCGTATTCTCTCAGTAGAGTTCACATCAAAGCTTAGATTACTTAAGCTGTCCCATGAAAGTCTCTAGTTTTATCGATACTTAAAAATCCTATTCTGAAGTTTTCTGAAGCTAAAGACATATTTTGATCAATTCTGGTAATTTGCGATGAGAAGTACCGGATATTTAACAGTTTTAGAATTTTATAGTCATGTTATTAGCAACTGAAAGAATGTAGCTTTTGTAAATTATCTGTTTTCTTTTGTACGCGTGTGTAAGCAAAAAATGGATGAAGCACAGGTGAAGAAAACATTGCATTCTTTAATAAATATGGGGATACATTTAACAGATACAAACGCCACATACGATGCACGGTTCAGTAAAATTACATAAACATGAACCAGTTATCGCAGAGAGGTACCGAATGCCCTGTTAAAAAGTAACCTCACTGGCGGTTGAAAACGAAAATGAACAAGAAACAAAAGTTTTCCTTATATTTTCCAATACATGATCTGTTTTTCTGATATATTTTACAGCGAATAAAATAAGCAAATGGACACAGAGCCGCGTTCTGAGGAATGGATGAGCTGTTGCCGCTCAGTATGGTAATGGATCTGAGAAAATATAGTTCAATAAAAACAATTTCTGAAAGTTTTAACTTTTGTTTAGTTTTTTATAGATATGAAGACTTTTGTTGCAGTCCTTTTCAAATTTAAATTCGTCATAACCAGGATTTCTTGATTTCAGCCATCATAGATTTTTTGTAGAAGAGGCAGCTAGTCACTCCTATTCGCCAGGAATTTCTGAAAATATACAAAACAATTATTGGATATTATGATTCGTATCTACTACTTAAAAATTTCATATATATGACACTGTGTTTTTATAAAATTAGTATGCACAAAAGGCAATACTTTTAAACAGAAACAACGAACTGAAGTTGGTAGCTTTTGTTAGGTTGTGTTGTGTTGGTAGCTTTTGTTAATTAGAATCTTAAATTCGAGTGACCTTGGTTATGAAATTCCTCATAATAAAAATTTCTTTCTCATTTGTAATAACAGTATTAGGTACTATTAAGATCTTTACGACTTTTATATCACGTTATCTAACCTTCAGTAGTATCCTCCTCTATTATTACCCTGTGCATAATATTAGCGTATTATTATTTCTGTTCCTGCAATGGAAGAAAGGAAAATAAATGCTCTGTGTATAATGGTTTATAAATCTCGTCCAAAGATAATAGTATTCGCTTTGCTTTGAATAAATAAGAATTATGTACAAACATTCACATGTATTTATAAACGAATACTTGCAAATATTTTAACGCATTTTTAGTCTTTCATTTTGCGAAACTCATTGATTACGTCATCATAGTTAAAATTTTTACAACTGTTACCTTCAAAAGTTATAATGTAATATCAGATAGTCATTCCTCTTCAGTAGTCATCTTGAACCTTTTTTTCTTGTCAGTTTCATATCAAGGCCTCTCGCCTTCTTTGACCCTCAGAATTGATACCTGTCGTGCTTGCCAGTTACGGCACTAACTCTCTCTAATCTAAGATCCCATAAAATTTTCTCTATAATTGTAATAGTTAATAATGCAATCACTAATTTTATTCCAAAAGTAAAAATTAGAAAATTTAGTAGATATGTGAATCTACGTTAGAGTGAATTTACGTAATGTATGTTGAGTAAGTTTTAAGATGATGCACTGTTAAAGCAAATAGTAAATGATAATTTTTACTTACCCAGGAAATTTAATGCTTTTGGAGATTTATGTTTATTCTTCTTCTTCTTCCTCCTCTTCCTCTTCGTCTTCTTCTTCCTCCTCCTCCTCTTCTTCTTCTTCCTCTTCTTCTTGTTGAGGAGGTGGTGAGGGTGCTTTTCTTGGCGGCTCTGGTTCTGGTTCTGATCCACCAAACATCGGAGGCTCCAAATCCAAAATATCATCTTCATCATCGTATGTCCTGTGTTCGATAACTTCCTTTACTTTTGGAGCGGTAGGATCCCACTTAGGAAGATTTTTAGTTCCCTTCTCCTTGAAGACATTCATTCGTTCGGCCCAAGTCTTCTCCAACTGTTCTTTGATAGTTTTTTCCAAGCCCTATTCAGTCAATAAAAGTATTAAAAGTGACCTTAACCGGCATCCAAGATGTCATTACTCTTGATACGTTGTCACTTTTATATTGTTCAAATTAGAAAGGATACAATTAATTGGATAATCGACAGATTAAATGATTAAAATTTACCGTGAGATTAGATTCTTTAGCAAGCAATTGAATTTTAAATCGATTTGAAAAAACGAGTATTTTTTCATCTACTCGAGGAACATTTTCCAAGTCGCATATTAAAGGTGTGAGTTGAAAATAAATAAGCAAGAAGCAGCAAATATAAGCCGTTTTCAAGGCTTGCTTATAAATAATTTAAATTAATGTTCTGAACTTAGACCTCGTATATTGATGAAATTATATTTAATTCAAGATTTCATTCCTGCAATGAATTAAGTAAACATATAATGAGAAATGTTTATATCGCTTAATGTAATATCGCTTAAGCTACAATTTGAAGGAACAGTTTCAGAAAGGTTTTGCGAAAGTATACGAAAAAAAAATCATTATTCGGTGTTAATAAAACAAGTACGCAAATGCGTTTAGTAGATAATATCTAGAATTGCGTTAATTAAATTAATAATCAAGTCCGAATTTCAATGTTTTGAGAAAATTATTGCTAATTATTTTAATTTTTCAAGTTGAATACTTAATTTTTCAAGTTGAATACTAATGTTTTTAATTATTTAAGCTTGCTATTTGAAATAAAAATTCGAATCCGTAATTAAAATACTTTTGAATTGTTGAGTTAAAACGCTGATAATCTTCTTTTTAAAAAATTTCTATAATTTTAATAATTGATATTTCTATTCAAATCAGTAACAAAATATATTTTGAAATACAATAGTCTAAAAATAATGAAATATTATTTTAAAATATGAATTTTAAATTCATGCAGATTAATAAATGATCATGCAAGTGTTTGTTAACAAAATAGTAAAAATTTAAAAGTAAATAATATGTTTATTATAAAGGATGCATGCATTTAGAAAACATGAAATCAAAAAGGGATTTTAAAAAATTTTGATTTATTAAAATAAAATTTTAAAGGAAAAATTCAAGAAATGTTTTTCAAAAAGCTAAATTTGTAAAAAATTCTTCACCTAAAAACTTTTTCAAAAGAGCTTCAAAAACAGATCACGCAAATAAAAATTTTCAAAAATCTTTACCTGGAGATAATGCTTCAAAAATTTAAAAATATTTCTTAAAATATAGTGAGGTTAAGCTAATTTATAAATATATCAAAATTCCAATTCAAAATCAGTTTCAAAAATTCTTTTCAAAAATACCTTTAAGTTAAAAATTCAAAAATACATACGATTTTTCTTATTTAACAATAAAAAACTCATACGATAATAGAATAGTAAATCCTTGAACAAAAAAACTCTGTTCAAAAAACATTTTCTAACTTTTAGTCACAAATACTTCTTTATGAAATTACTCGCCATTCTACATCTTCTTGTCTTGCAAAAAGATCTGACGCAAAAAAATCCTGTTTGGCTCTGGATTTGTAAAATCTTAGAAACTTCTGTAATCTTTTCGAACACACTGCAAAAATTTGCTGCGTTTAGTTTGAACATTTAACGTAAAAGGGTTTGGCTAAGCATTCTACAGGGCAAGTTTTAAACATCTACAACTAAACGCACACCACAAAACATGCAAAGTTTCTCGTTAAAAATAATTTATTTTATTAAACTTTTATATGCGTTATTTTTCTTATAGTTTTCACGATTACTGAATCTAATGATCTTGCATTTGTTGCTAAGTTAGCAAAATTATCATACTAAACAGAAATCATTATTCCATATTAAATATTTTAACTTCTTTAGTTTTTAAATAACAGTATTTTCAGTTTTTAAGTTGAAAACTTAAATATTATTTTAAAATGTTAAATATCTTAACTTTTCATTATCTTAGAATAAATATACTGAAGGAAAATAGAAAAATGTAGTTTGGAAAAAAACCTAGGGAAAATAAATTTTGATAGAGAATTTTAAAATTTTATGAGATTCATATATATAAATTTTATAAATGTATATATTACCTTAGTACAAACATTCATTAACTATTGGTAACAAAGATGTTTTCATTTTCTAATATTAAAGTGCCACATAGAATTGCAGAACGCAGCATTTCTTCTAATACTTTTAATAAATGTTTCGTTAACAGTTAGTAATTTAATATTATTTTTCATCGCCATGACAGTTTTTTAACATTTGAACGCAGAATAACTTAAATCTCATTTCTAAAATACTTTTCATATTTAATAATAAAACTTAATTTTTTGAAACGCTGTATCATACTAGTTTTGAAAAATAATTTTTCTTCTATAACAATGCTAAAATAGTGAGAAACTTTGCAGGGGGACATACATATACAACAAAAAGCATATAAAACAATACAAATTTTGTGTTATTGTTCTAAGGACAAATATGTTGGAAAACTATTGATTTGTATTAACATGGGTTATAGTACTTCCGATTTTGTACAATATGTGCACATACAGGCTTTTTTCTAAGGAATAAAATAGGGTCGGAAAGGTGGCTACTACAAACACATTCTATCTGAAATACATACACCATCGAACAGAGCTTTCTTGTCAACATATGTCCTCCTGTCAACACGTCGTTCAAACTTGCTAGCAACGTGAATTTTTGGCTATGTAAGATAATAAGAAATATATTACACAACATGTAAAATAAATAAAAAGTATGATCATGAAATGCGAGCAACAGTAATCAACATTTAACAAATAACGCAATTGCAAAAGATCGAAAAATTTAAAAATAATATGGACTTTCTTTCCTTTGCATATTACCTTAGGTATAGTTATTTGAACAACATATTTGCGATTACTGTTGTCTACAGTCATGGCCACACTTGGCACAAATCGATCGAAAACTTACGTCCTCAAACCATGACTTCTTATCGGTGAATGTCCGTCTGTCCAGACGTCGCTCATATTTGCTGGCAACAGATATCTTCGGCTTTGAGGGAAGATGGAGGGAAAAAGGGAATATAATATAGGGAAATCACAGAAAATTGGGGAAACTTAAAAGGTGTAAAACTGGGATTCTTTAAAAGACAGCATTAAATTCCTTAAAAGAGTCTTTGCTAAATAGTTTATTTGCACTTAATAATTCATATCAGTAATCAAAGTTATTTTAGAACAACTAAACAGACGCTACTCAAGTAATTCCTTAATCATACACTATCTAACAGATGCAATTCAAATAATTCTTTGCAATGAGATCTTTAAATGCCTAAAAACTGAAGTAGTATTTATAAAAAATAAAAAATAATTAATCTACGACCAAGTATGATAAATACTAAAATTATTTTCAGAAAATAATTTTTTCATAATCTTTTAATGTGATTGCGCTTCACGTGAAATAATATTCATGCTACATTGTATATTAATTAACATTACATAGTATTCCCTACCTATGCGATTCAGAAAACTTTGATCGTATTTCATTATCAATTTATAATCAAAACTCATTCACCTCTGCATGTTTGTTTATTTATATCAAAAATTGTGTTAAATGTTTTCTAATTTTTTACATACACAAGAATTTAATTAAAACTCAGAATAATTATTCTTAATTAATTGTTCATACTAAACTATTTAATTTTTGTTTTTACGTCTGGAAAGAATATTGTTTTGGTTGAAAAGGTAACTGATATAGTAAGAAATAAATGGAAAGCTTGGGAAAGAATCATGGAATATTATTCAACTTGACAGTAAAGACAAACAAAATAAAGAAATATCTTCATTTTATAGGAAAAAAATTGTAACAACTGAATCTCTATATCTGCAGTTTTGTTAGATATTTTGCTGAGGAATACCTTCATAAAAATATTTAAAAAATAATGCGATTTTATAATGAGAGTATTAAAAAAATTACACAGATTTTTTCTTTTTATTACAAAAAATAAACATCTGATAAGAGTTTTCATTTCTTTACAAAATTATTAATTTTTCTATTTAATTCACAATAAAATGACGAAATAATATTTTAAATCAACTTAATTTCAATAATAAATGCAATGTCATCTATATGATTAAATTTAAAATATTGAATTGTGAAATGCAATAGCGTAACCTTCACCGGTTCTTAATCTTAAGAAGCGAAACATCTCAAAATTATTAAGCACATTTGTAAGCAATATCTATTTACTTAACTGTATATAAATAATACGAATATTATTGGAATAAAAATAAAACTTGAGCATTGAAAATTCAATAAAATGCGTACCGCTGCAATTAGAAATATATTTAAAACAAAACCTGAGAAGTTACGTTTATTGAATTCAGTGGACAGCAAGAACTTCAAAGTATGTCACCGCTTAATAAAACATGATAATAGCATAATAGCAAAAACAACGAAAGAAAACTAAATATTACAAAAAGTTCCTTAACGAACTATTAATGTGTTACGCAAACAAATTAAAAGGGGAAACGACAATGCCATTGCCATCAATAACTGTTGCAATTATTATATTTGTCTTAATGAAACCAATAATGGCAATAACATTTAGATTATTTAGACATCATGAATTATCATAATAATATCAAATTAATTGATAAAGCGAAGTTAGAACTAAATTAAATCGCAGTAATCTTAGCACTTCTAAGAAGTTTATTGTCAATGAAATTTTTAACCAGGTTATCAGAATTGAAACACGTATTTGTGCGAAAGTAAATGGATTTTATATATAAATAACTATGGCAATCAACACTCTCAGAAGTAATAACATGTTCTGCAAGTTTCATAAACAGCTCTTTAAGTTTTACTTAAAGTCAACTTAATGTTTTTCAGTTACGCATGAACGGATTCACGCAGTTCTACCTAGAAAATATTTACTGAATGTATTGTGTATTTAAGCTGATGGTTTTGATCCTTTAGATTAGAGCTTCTAGCAGCCGAATCTTACTTTCACTCGCCAGTTATCCAATTACACTTTAATTTGAATTCTGTCTTTAGAGACTTCCTAGACAACGTTTGAAAATACGCTCGGTAAATATCTGAGGCAGCTTAAGTAATCTATTTTATGCAGTTTCCAATAATGTTATCTACATTTAGGTTTCTGTTTCGTTAATTTAAATACCCCTAACTCAGCGAAAGTTCATTTGCAGTATAAGCTGTTCTTGTTCTATTCAATTTTAAGCTCAAGTAAAAAGCTATTTTAACCTTCTTCCGAGTTTGTTATCGTTTCAGATTTAGCGATGAGTGGCTATCAGTCTAGCAGAGCCTATAAGACCATGACACAAGCTTCTGGATAAAAATTCTTCTACGAAGACGAGAGGAACGATATTTCTGTTTCTAAACTGACTTGGCATCTTTGAAAGCAAGGTTTTTCACATTACGAATCAGTTAGATGTTGGTTTAGATAATAAGGCTTTAATTTGTTATTATTAACAACTACATAATTCAATTAATTACATTATTAATCATTATTGACATAATAATATATCAATACTTGATATATTATTATATTATCGATATAATTAAATTATCGTTATAATATATTTATCGACATGATTAAATATGATATTATTATGTGATTATATTATTAATAATTAGATTATTATATCGATATAATAATTTTATTAAGTTATTAATCATTATATTAATTACAAATTTCTGACAGCATTGTTGAAAACGTTTCAGTGATAGCAGAAAAGAATAATTGCAATGAAAACGTGACGCTATTTAAAGCTGACACACTAGATCTTAGTAAGAATTTTAAAGAAAATATCAGATGCTAATTAAAGACATTTCAAAATTATTGAAAATTTAAAACGACTTGTTTAGTTTTTGAAATTGAAAGAAAAACCAATTACGGATTACCGATTCCTTTGTATAATGATTTCAGTCTGATTTAATTCATATTTGTATGCCGTGTTATATATAATAAAGGAGTAGTTTTTAAATCCAATGTCACTGTTAAAATTAAGTACACTGACTGTGTTGAATTTTTGTTGAATATTTATAATTGTAAGTTAAATGCCAGTATTTCTTTTAGTTACAATTTTAGTTTAATTTTCAGTATTATAAAATAATTTACACTGTTTTAAGTCTTCTTCCATCTATAAGGTCACCTAATTAACAAGGAAACGTTTTTTAAGACCTTGGAAATGCCTTTAACACAACGTTTGATTATACTTTTCTCCTTTTAGAAATTAATTTAACTACTCCTTTATAATTCTTAGAAAAGACTAAATGCATTGAATAAAAAGCAAGCTAAAACATTTACAAATTAAAAATTAATTCATTCTTCAGGAAATTGAAAATAATAAATAAGATTACCAATAACTTAAACAGCAAGTTACAATAACAAACCTAAAACTTGAACAATAGTGTACAGAATTATAACGAGGCTTACCGGATATTTTCCTTCTGCTTCTCTGTAAAATAATAAAAAATATTGTTTTTACACATGTAAGATCAAATAAACTTTCTACAATTTTATTTTATTATTACTTCTTTAATTAAATTTGAAAAGCCCCGTATAGCATATAAATTAGAAAAATGAACCGTTTTAATAATAATTATTACACTTTTTCTTTTTGTACAACGGTATTTTTAACATGAAACAATGAGTTTTTAAATAAATCCAGAAGTAAAGAGGATACTTACGCAGGATCTATGCCTTTCTTCAAAGCTTTCTGTCTGTTGATTTGCTTCTGCCTCTCTTGCAATTCCCTTAACTGAATAAAGTAAGCATTCGATTATTAGCTTGAATTAGATTAGCCTGAATTAGATTATTAGCTTGAAAACAATCACTGTAAAATTCTGAAGTTTATTTATAAAAACGCGTACAAATATACTATTATAGCTCGAAGCTTTTGTGCCTAAAATAGAGCATCCACCCTTTTTTTTTAAATGAGGGTCCCCACGAGTCACCAGAAACAAAACGAGTATTAACCGAAATAACTATACCCCCATTAGTTCGGATAAAATAAGTTATGTTATCACGATCTTCAATTTAAAATTTCTATTACTTAATTCCAAATGTATAACACTCGTTATTATAAATTCACTCGTTCATTGCTGCAAAAAACTTATTATTACCTGATAAAGAAAAAACAGAATCAAGAAATTAACAGTTTTACCAGCAAGCTATCAGGTAATCATACGATACATGATGAAAATTGCAATAAAAATATTTGGAGGATAGTGAATAGTCATAAAAAAATTTAAAGGAAACTGAAGGGATATTAAATAATTCTTAAGTAAAATCGAAGAATAACGAATAGCATGTGAAAACGTTCTAAACTCAGCTTCTAAATACGGAAGCTGATGCATTATGAATTCGAACCGAAGCCCAGTGTCACCTTGCACAGCAGATTTAGTCCTCTTTTTGGCCGAAAAGGGAGCGAATGGGATATTAGTCTAAAAACGGCATTCTGTTTTGAATCACTATTAGCGGTAAGTCACTTTTTAAATTGTTGCCACCAAATACTATCGCCCTGTATTACATTTAAAGAAATTAAGTAATGAAGAATTTGCAAGAATATATACTGTTTCTTGCATTGTGAAAAAACTACGGTACCTAGAATTATCAAATTTCGACTAACGTAATTCTCCACTCAAATGTGGGGCACCTCGAAGTCCGAATTTTGAATTTCGAATTTTTTTTATTACCATTTTAATATTTTGCAGAGATTCAATGGATTTTCTATTAACAAACTTCTAAACTTAAGGTTTGAAAGAGCAGTGACAACACTGTACGAATGAAACATTGCATCTCAAGCTCGCGAGTCTGGCTGTCGGAAATTCTAAAGATATGCTGCATTTAAATATTTTGTAATTTTGCTATTGACTCGAATTTTATGCGGCGTAAGAGCCAAGAACGTAATACTTAATAAATAAATTAAACACACAAAAAGTTAACAATAAAAAGAAAAAAATTGTAAAGCCACCTTAATAAGAAACTGAAAATTGATATGATGAAAAGACAAGGAAAAAAAGATAGTCGATAATTATAACATAATAGATCCATATGTTAATGATACCAACAATATAATTTGAAACGTCAGATTAATAATAAAAATTATCAAACACACTTTTTGAAAATAAGAATATTATAAGAATCAAGCACTTCAAAATCTGATCATAAAATCGAACTGCAATCCAGTAATTTACAAATTACTATGAAGCGACTGCAAAAATACATGTAAAAATGTGTGCTCACAAATAACTATGAGGATACAAATTATTTGCAAAATCTTAACACACGCAAAAGATATCCTTGATGTTTTGGAGTTCGGTTCTAATAAGAAGTCTCAATGTTTCGAGAAACAGCGTGAGATCTTCTTATAAAGCAAATAATTCACAGTAAATTTTTCGGTTATTAAACGTATTTAATATGCGGTTATTTAGTTGCCAATTATTATTTGAAAATCTTTGTTGCCAATCAAACTGGTTCTGTGATCTATTAGAGAGCCTTCATATAAATAAAAGGCTATTAATTATAAAGAAGAAATTTTATTATTATACAAAATTATTCTTGAACGAAGCATAAAAGTTAATTTTATGAAAGCAAAATTATACGAACTTCATTACAATTAAAAGCGTTTAATTGAATAAAACTAAATGTATATTCATCAAATTAACTTCCTTTTCACAGCGCATATAATATTTTTTTACCCAGGCTCCAGCAGATATAGCAATAACACTGTATTACCAGAATATCGTAAGTAAGAATAAAATAATGCTATTAACCGAGGAAATAATACTTACGAATTTTTTGCAATGTGTAATTATAAAATTTTGATAACATCAATATTAACACATTCATATGAAACCGCATATTTAAACGAATGGCAAAATACCAGGTAGTGATGTGAAAAATTAATTTTATTAGATTATTTAATTAAATTATATACAGTGTTACCTCTTTAATTATATTTCAAAAATTGGAGATAAGTTTCTTTATTATCCCAATATATTTCGTCTTGTATTATGGGATGCGTCTAAAACCCATTAAATAATTAAACATAACAGTTTGATAAAGTCTTTTGTATGGTAAGGTAAATCAAACAAATACTATAACAAAATATTTGATTATGAGAATGAATTCTAAAAAGATCCACATATAGACTTACATCGTAATCTTGCCTTTTCATTTTATCCTCTAAATCGTACTTCTCGCTCTCTAATTGTACGATCTTGGCCCAGAGTTCTTCAGCTGTCGCCCTCAACTTCTCGCTACCCAAACCTTCGATATTGAGGGGCTTGACACGGTAGGTCAAGGCAATCTGTTTGTCCTCGGCCAGTTGTTCCTTTGATTTTCCCATTTCGCTGCGGGCTTGCTCGATGTGGCTCATCTAAAACAAAAACACGATTGCAATATCTAGTTAAACTGCATAAACTTTTCTGTCGAAAGTTTAATAGCCTAGCGATGAGTCTTATCTTACATTAGGCATTTAAAATTAGGCGAACTTTACTGACATTGGTTTGGTAAGAAAACTGATAAATAAATAAATATCAATAAAATATTTTGTATTTCGAAGAATCTCTGCTGTTCCTCTTCAAGGTGCATATCACACCAACGTATTTTAGTAGAGATATTTTTATTTTTCAGATCTAGAAAAGTGAGACATCAATTATAACCTCATCGAGAATCGAACCACGAATCTTCTAATTTGCTAACTGGACTTAATAACCATTTACATACGAAAGCAAGCGAGAAGGAATGCGGTATTAAATACTTAAAGATCAATTCTGCTTAATTTTAAATTAGAGTGAACTCCGTTTTTGCCGTATGTTAATATCAGTAAGTTTTTGTTTAATTGAACTGTTCAAATCTATTATTTTATCCTTTAATTTATATATCATTCAGCGTTAATTTGTTAATTCTAAGATTATAGTTTCACAATGCGCGTTAGCAGCAGTTACTTTATTTTATCCAACGATTAAAGAACAATTATTAAGTAAAGGTAATACTTTATTAAATATAACATAAGGTAATTCTTTATTTTATCAACGATTAAAGGACAGTTATAAAAAGATAACACTTTATTTTATCAACGATTAAAGGACAGTTATAAAAAGATAACATTTTATTTTATCAACGATTAAAGGACTTAATAAAGTTCCAGTTGATAATTCAATAATAAATTAAAGTATTTCACTAATCATGGTGGTAAAACTATGTGTGGAGAAATATAAAAGCTCTCCTTCCAGCTTGTTGCTCTCCCATCAAAGGCCATACAAAAATGGTGGTGAATTAAAACCATTAACCGTACATTGAATCTTTCAACAATAGTCTTTGTGTGGGAAATACTTGGATATGTCCGAAATTTAAAGAAGCAAATCATGTCAGCTGTTAATTGTGTCAGATCACATGCGCTCTTGAAGAAAATGACTTACCATATTACAATACACTGTCTCAAGTGCGGAAATGTAACGCGATTTTTTGAACTCCAAGCAATTATCGAAATTTTCTTGATGAAAAGAATCGTCTTTTGGCTGAGTTACAAAGCAACGAGAAATTATGTACTGATTTAACTAATGAAAAATTAGAAGGAGAAAATTAGCTTTTGCCTGATTCATACACTCATATTACGTTTTTTCTAAGAAAAGTTGTTTTGTTTCAATCTCAAGCGAACAAAACATATTTCACACATTTTAATTCATGCCAATCACTCAATCAGCAACACAAGACCCCATTTTCCAGTAGATTTTGTCCTTGGAGTTTGGATGCTTTAAAAATAAATTTGAGTCTTGATTTTTAGATTTTGAACCAACTGCAAACGATATCATGACTTGCCAAAATCCTTTCAACACCGACTCAAGAACCCTTGCCCCACAAGTTCAAATAGAAATCATTGATTTGCAGATTAGCGATATTTTGAAAGAAAAATATTTAAACTCATCATTACTGGAATTTTATAAGTGTCTTCCGCTCACATAGTTTGATCTGTTGCATAAATTTACTCGTTTATTTACTCGTTGCATAAATTTATTTCCGCTTTCTAAATTATTTATTTGTGTGGACTTATTTTGCTATTTCGAAACTACTAATTCTTCAAAATGAAATATGTAAACCATAGTTACAGATCCAAGCTAATTGATGAGTATTTGAAGTCATGATTGATAATTCCCATAAATAAACTTGATCCAGAACTACCAACAATTGTCAGTGTAAAGATCCAGCTACATAAACCTCATTAATCATAACTACAATGTTTAATTTCATTATGTTGTTTCTGTGAATAATCTGTCTTATCTGAAATCAGAACAAATCCACGAAATTCATCGTGGCAAGGAGTCAAGATTTCGTCTGTCTTTGGAAGATCTTTGTCAAGATCTGAACCTTCGACACTATACCGATACAGTGGGAATTTGCTCAGTTCCGCCCCCAATTTTGAAGGACAGCACCCCGAGGAACGGGCTTGAGGGTCTCCCGTCACTTTTCTCCTACTACCAATCTCTTGATAGGGCTTTCGTCTCGCCGCGTATTTAAAATGCCCCCACACCGCACAGACACTATACGTTTACAAACATGCATGCCTTCTTCGGAATATGAGCCCGGGCCCTTCGACATGGTAGTCACAGTCACTAACCACTATCCCTGTTGGGCGGCATTTCATTATGTGAATTACGTATGTATGTTACCGCTAAAGTGAGGAAATCAGTTATTCTGCATATTATCTGGGGTAATCTATTAAGGTGCGTGAAATTGTTTCATTTCTCAAATTACCTTGATAACCTGCACATTGCCTACTAGGCACTTAACTACAATTAAATTTCCATTTTCATTATATATGCCAGTTATTCTGTTTCTTCTGATTATTATTTTGTAAGATTTACTCACGTTGTAAATGTTAAAATACAATTGAAATAAATAGAGCGAGATACCGAGAGGCCAGATACTGAGTATGTCAGGCCCGCTACCACCCGCCGGATTTGTAATGCTCTCGGGCAGTTTTTTTCATAAAGACCGTAGGTTGGAGATCCCTGTTCTACTTCAACGGAAATTGTGATATAATCGGAATAAGTTTTAAAGAATTAATTTTTTATCAAAACTTAATTTTTGAAAAATAACTAAATATATTTACATTTAAAGTCAATTACTTCTTTTGCTTAATTTTTATTAACAATTTTTAAAAAAAATTATATTTTTTTAACAATTAACTATCGTAATGTTAAAATATTTTAATTGTTTCTAAAATATTATTACCTTATCAAAACCGGCAGGATGACCGGCAGATACAGGAGCAACTCCACCTTCTTTCTTTTGAATGACAAAGTTGGGCTTAACGCCTTCCTTCAATTTTCTCTGCTCTTCCAACATAGCTTGCCTTTTCTTTTCAGCTTCTTCTAAACGTTTCCGTTTAGCCTCCGCCTCTCTGGCTTTCTTTTCTTCCTATATCAAAAACAAATTTAATAGTGTTACAAAAAGTTCAGGGTTTTTATATTTATCACGTTAAAACACTGGCGTTTTTAAATTATATTATACATTCATATCTTCAGTCAGGTTTTGTGATATTCATACTTGTTCAAGAAACAACTGAACTTATTGAATGTTAGTTTCAATATATTATACATTTTAAAATGTTTTCCACAAAATATTGTTTTCCTTAAACTCAATTTATTTCGAATTATTTATAATCTAGTGCATTTTATGGTTTGGTAGATCATGGCACACACATTAGGGTTATCGTAATGTTAAGGCGGAGATGCCTTCGTAGAAGAATTTCTAAGAAAAACTGGATAGCGTACACACGAGGAAAAACACGAAATTGCAAATGCAGCCAGCCCGTTCGCCTGGACTCGAACTCAGGCCGAAATTACCAGTGTTTAGCAATTTTACCGCCCAGCCGCTGGTGGGTTTCAGGTGCATTTTAAATATTAGTGATGCTCTATAAAGCAATGAATTTAAAAAGTAGCTAAGAATCATTCTATAAGTAATAAGCACCTTATGGGGAAAAAATTGCTACGGAATCAAAAATGATGATTGTGCACAGTGCAGTTGAGCGTATATAAAGGGTGTGTGAGGGCTTCGGAAAACATTTCAATCGTTGGCGTAATGCAGAAACGAAGCGATTTATCCGACTTCCAAAAGGACATGATCATTGGCTTTCGGGCCAAGGGTGGAAGCATTTCCGAAACGGCTGAGTTTGTGAACTGTTCGCGTGCCGCCATGGTAAAAGTGTACCGTGCATGGCAAAATGGGACTGTCCAAAATCAGCGACGTGGCAAATGTGGTGCACCACGGGCCATAGATGACAGAGGCGAACGACGGTTGCGGAGATGCGTTCGGGCAGATAGACGGGCTACCGTTGAGCAACTGACCACCAAAATGAACCAAGGGGCTACCAAAAGTGTCTCCCAAAGTACTATTCAGCGAACATTGCTGCGTCTGGGCCTCCGAAGCAGACGCCTGGTTCGTGCACCTATGCTGACTGCTGTTCATCGACGGCGAAGGCTAGAATTTGCACGCCAGTACAGCAGCTGGACGTCCACTGAGTGGCGACAGGTTGCGTTTTCGGATGAATCGCGTTTTATGCTCCATCGGACAGATGGACGTTGGCGTATAAGGCGTGAAACCTCTGAAAGGAACCACCCTGCAACCATTGCCGGAACGGTCCAAGCTGGAGGCGGGAGCATTATGGTCTGGGGAATGTTTTCCTGGCATTCTCTAGGTTCACTGATCATTGTGGAAGGCACAATGGATCAATACAAGTACGCATCTGTCCTTGCGGACCATGTTCACCCCTACATGCGCATTGTTTTTCCTCAGGATGATGGCATCTTCCAGCAGGACAATGCGAGGTGCCATAAAGCTGCCAGTGCACGTGCGTGGTTCGAAGAGCACGAGGATGAGTTTACCGTCCTCCCCTGGCCAGCAAACTCACCTGACTTAAACCCAATCGAGCATCTGTGGGACCATCTCGATCGAGTTGTTCGCGCCATGGATCCTCAACCGCGTAATCTAGCGCAGCTGGCCACGGCATTAGAGTCGGCATGGCTCAACATCCCAGAGAACACCTTCAGGGACCTATGTGACTCTCTTCCTGCACGTCTCGCAGCAGTCCGCTCTGCGAAAGGTGGTTATTCTGGCTTTTGACAGATGGTCACATTAATGTGACTGGACTGTGTATTTTCATAAGGATGTGTTCAGGTACTGCTAATCTCATTATTAACAAATTATTAAATTTCAATTTTCTTCTGCACTCAGTAATGAATTATATAATAAAAGTTGAGCGTTGATTTATACACTACTTATATAATCCAATAAAGTTTATAAATAATATCCAGTAATAATAAACATTAAAGAGTTATTAATATAATCCAATCACAGTGAATCAAGTCTTACACTAACTTGTTAAAAATATGAATTGCAATATTAGGTACTTTATAAAAATTACATAAAATGATAATATTTATGGTTCACTTTTGTGTATAAAATTCCTAAATTTGGAATTAATTTTTAACAACTAAATATTTTTTAATCACTAGAGTTCCAAATAAATGGTCCATTAAAATAAACAAATTCTTCAATCAAGAAAAAATCAAAAAATTATATGTAAGCTATATAAATAGCTATATAGAGAGTATATGAATAATGTATATGGAAGCTATATATATAAGATATGTATATGTACACTATATATATGTACAATATATGAAATATTAATTTATGTGTTTTATTTTAATGATCAAAATTCTTAGTTGATGTTTAAAGAAATATTTTAGCTTAAAATTTGATAAAAATTATGTTCTATAGAAGTAACTTACTATTTCTCGTTGCCTAGCTTCTTCTTGCTTCCTCTTCAATTCCATCATTCGTTTTTCTTGTTCGGCTCTGGTCACTTTTCGTCTCGCCTATAACAAGACAGGTATCTATAAAATGTGCTCCAAAACATTTTCAGACTATGAAATCAGCACTAAAGATTACCAGTATGGATTACATTCGCAGAATGAAAGACAACAGCTCCTTAGAGATGATATTAACATTGTAAATTAGCATCACATGCTTTTACAAGTTTTTCTAAATTTGTTTGGTTTAATGTGATTCAAATGTTGTGCAAGCAGTAAAATTACCATTGTGTTATATAAAATAAATTATCAATGTATTATTATTTATATAAAATAAATTATCACTAATTTTATGCGTTATATAAAATATTTTATCTTTAAAAAATAGATTATGATTCTTGAAAATATGTTTTTGAAAATCAAAAGGATTTTAAGTAACAATAATGCTTAAGATATCCTCTGACTATTAGAAGCATTTTTAAAGGTTAAGGTTTACCGAAATGTATGCTAATTACAAACCGTACTAGACAGTTTCACTTTTACATAACTACTTTTTACAGCACTAATTTTTATAGTACATACTAGATAATCTGATTTGTACAGTATCAAAATCTCTTGGAGTTTAGAAAAATATCTCTTACGTTACAAAATGGATGATCTACTTCTAAGCTGCTTAAATAAACAGTACTATAAAATATCAAACAAGTTCCATTTTCCATATTTATTTTTTTAATGTGAAGGAAAAAAGTATTCTGAATTAAGTGTTAGAATTATTGAATATTTGTTTTAAAAATACGCAAATAGAGAAAGCAAATTATGTACTCATAAAACATTGCTTACTTTTTATGTTTTACTATGTTTTATGTACTTTTCATTCTTTACACTGTTAATGTTTAACAGCTTGTTAGCTGCTTGATAAAAATTTTGATAAAAAAAATCGAATGCGATTTTAAGATGAAGTGAAAATTTAATCACCTGGCGTTCTTTGAGCTTTCGCAACTCTTCCTCTTCCTTTGCTCTTTGTTTTCTCCATTGCTCGATGTATTCTTGCCACATGGCTTCATCCTCTTCCTTCTTCTTCCTCAGCTTCTCCTATGAAAGCATAGAGATTGTATTTAAAAATTCTATTATCAAGAACACATAATTTTTATTTTCTTCAATAAATACATAAAAAACTAATGTTTTTTAAACTATGAGAAAATCTCTTATTTTGAAGTAAAAATCAATCAGTTAAATTCATCATTCATCATTCATCAATCAGTTATATTCATCATTAATCATCTATTCTTAAAAAAAATACACTATGCGTCACGTCCTTTCTCTGATATTTTAAACAGTGAAAATAATTACATAATAATAAAGTAAATAATATTTAGAAGACTATCAGAAGGATTAATATATGTTTTGCTATGAAATTAGGAAAATTAATTGGCTGAAATTCCACTAGCAGAAAATTAACTAAAGTAATATGCTCCGACAACTCAAGACATTATTACATTATCATTCAACTGCAAAGGCAAGAAAAATGGCGTTTGCACATGTATCGACAAAACCTTTTGATGCCCTATATAATAACAAAAGATCTAAAGGAATAAATCCTCAATTTCTTATATATTTTCAAAAATGAAAACGTAAATAAAGTCCGAAGTGGAAAACATATTCATAGAATATTCAAATCCAGTTGAAATTTCTAATAAATTCACTTCATGCTACCCTGAAGCTTAACTTTTCTAAATTACGTTCTTTTTAAGCACATTTAAAAGAAACTTTCGTGCACTTCAAAAACTGAATTGGCAATAGTAACCTTAAATGGCATTTAATTGTGCTTACTTTTGCGAAAATTTTTAAATAGAAGTACTATGTATCTGTAATGAAATGTAGACTTTTAGGGATGTACAGGAATCACTAGTTTTTATTTACATTTATAATCACATTTTAATTTCATAATATATTGATCCCACGTAACATGACCTGCTGCATGTAATAAAGTAAAAATTTAAATGATCTTCTATTTATTTATTATGTAACAAATATTATTTTTGAAAAACTTTTGAGAGCATTAAATCAATAAAAAATCAAAAATTCACGTTTTACTGTATCTTTCTATTCTTATATAAATTATGTGTATAAACTATAGAATCGAAAATTATGTTTTCTTACCTCCATTGCAAGTTCGGCTTCAGTCATTTTCGGTTGAGATTCTTCGCGACTGTAAGAGAATTAACAATTCTGTAAAGCCCCGAGACAAATTTATTTGTAAAAACAAATATATGTTAAGATTATAAAATATTTTTTATTATTATAAATGTATGGAAACTTTTCAAGTTATAAAATGGCGGCTTTATATTCTGTTTTGCATTTAGTTCTTCTCTCATATTTTACCATGAGAAACTGGAAAAATTATACTTTTCGATGAATAAATTTGTTTAAATATCTTGCAATGTATAATTAAAATTATAGGCTTAAGGAAATGATGATTATTAAAAATTTCCAAGCTTTGTTCATTGTTGTACAACTTAAATATCAATGTTGTTATGTGAAGCTTGGTTTAAAAAATGCTGGCGTTCAAAAAAAGCAAGCCATAAGCCAAAAATTATAGCGAAATATTTTTAAAAAACGAATGACATAATTTTACGCGACTAAAAGAAATTAATAAAATATTTTCTCTTTATTTATGTGCATTGCACTTCAGAATAGGGAGGAAATAATATTTTCAGATAAGTATGATTTTTGCAAAGATTGCAATTTTCAACAATTACTGCATTAATCCCTTAAAACTTTCTTACTGTTTATCAGCAATTAATTTAAATGAAAGAAAAACTTCAAATGACGATTTTGATAGTTTTTTTTTAAATTATTATTATTTTCTTTTGCGCATAAAAAATTTCAAATATTATGCTGTTTGTATATTTTCTCGGTAATTCTAATATTTCATTCAAAAATTAGCATAACAATAAAATGATGACTTAGCTCTAATTCAATCTTGATTCTACAAAGAACAGGTCAAAAACTAAAATAGCAAGCATGAACATGCGTGATTTTTTACCATGCGAATTAATTTTGACATGCATTTTAAATTTCCTACTTAAAATAGAATAACAGCATGTTTTTAATATTAAATAATATAAAATTAGATATATTTTATCTATTTTATACAGCATATTTCCTATTTCATTCAAAATGCGTTTTGATTATTAAATACTTCAAGCTTGTGCTTTATATTTCTTAAATTTAATTCTTATAGATTAACACCGTATTTAGAAATTTCTAGTTTATAGCTTAGAACAGAAACTATCAGGGCAAGGGAAATACTCTATTCTCTATGTTATGTAGTTTTCTAATATGTGATAGAGAATGTATGTATCTTGATTTCACTACTTTTGAAAGAAATTTCAAGATCTGTATCATAGCATCAAGGTATTTTGAAAAATTCGAACACTAAAGAAATTTTATAAAAACAGTAGAAAATATATATTAAAATTTAGCATCAGTTGTATAAAGCACCAATTTCTAAATTAAAATTTCAAATAGAAAGATTAACTTTTTTTAAAAACTTAGAAATATTTTCCGAGGATATTTTTAGCTAAATAAATGATAGCCTTGTATTAAGTTCAGCTTACAGTTCCATAAATCCTAATATCACATTTCCCTTTCTATTAAATATGTCAAGTTTTTTATACATGTGGGAATATAAAGTTAGGTGCTGAAGTTATAAAACCTTTCCGGAAGGCAAAGAATTTAAAACAAATGTGTATATATATATATATATATATTTGAACTCCTAAGCGATAAAAAATCGAAATTCGCTTTTATTTTCTTAGTTAGGTCATATACCTGACAACAAGCAAAATGAAAACAAAAACAAAACAAAAAGTTACGTTTTCATAAAAGTTTAGCAAATCAACAAAAACCAGCAAAAATACAATCAAAACAAAAATAATTAAAAGGAAAATAAAATGCAAAACACGAGTTGTGCAGTCAAGGTAATTACGGGTGAGAGTTGTGAATGCCACACTGTGTCATGCAGTGTGATAAATGGGACTAGGAAGGGGCATAAGGAATTGGAATTTTTTGCTTTTTTCAGTCTTATATGTATTGCACTTACGCTGTTTTTTGTCCACTGGATGCCCTGGAGGAAAGGAAAAATCAAAAAAGCGATTAGCACAAGGAACTAACACTATAGCCTTGTCAAAGAACTAATTTGCTCTACAGATCAATTTTATGGCTTTTCTCGCAGTGCTCTCAGGTAATTGCAGCCTCAAGAGATTTAAAAAGTTTAGATTATGTGAGACAGAAGTATATATAATGCACTCAGATCAAATGAATTTCATCAGTCATTCGCAGGAAAGCAAATGCAATTTTTATTATCGATCTTAATGAATAAATATTTCCTAAACATCACTTAAAATTTCCTGTTTTATATTGGCTGCATCCAAGCATGCAAATCACACAGCGAGAATATGTGTTTTCTTTCCCTCATAATACACACCAGTGATGACAAATATATCAAAATATCTTATACTATATCAATTGAGATGTTTAAAGAATCTCTCTTCGCCTGACACTAACCTTCGTAAAAAGTTTATACATCGTTCACAGTTACATACTTTCACTCATTGTGAACCGACAGTCACAAGCACCGTGCCTTCGATTTCTGTCACCTGGGCTTGGGAGTTGCCACCACTAAACAGCATCCAATTGGATGGATATTAAGGATATTTATTTGCAAATATTTTGCTTATATTTTTTAATATGATAATTAACGTCACAACATATTATTAAATATAAATGAGGAAGAAAATCTCTACCCTTTATGCTTAATAATAGGCCTATATTGATTGGAAAATTCGCATATTCTAATTGGAAAAGCTACATAGAGTAAAATGTTACGAAAAAGGGAATGTAACTCTGTTAAGAAGTTTTCAGTACCTATATCGACACCGTCTTTTATATTGTCATTTCTTTCTATAATTATCAGCGAAATCAATCGTCTCTGCATATTCTGTTTCTCTATCCATTCAATACTTCGGCAAGATATTCTAAGGTGATCAGTTACTTCTGATGAAAAAAATATTTACTCTTCTGGATGTAAAAATTTTATTTTTATTTATACACTAAAACGGCTAGCCGTGATTGCCAAAGTAGGCAAACTGCCAAATCATTCACAATTATTGATGCGTTAATAAGAATTAACATTAGAACTCTCATTAGGCTGAATTAATTTATCAGCCAATGTTTTTTTCCCAACTAAAATTATCAGCATCCATAAATATTTGCATCTGAACTTCCCTTATCAGATGCTAAACTAATGATGATTAAGCACAAATTTTTCCCTTAAGCATTAGTAAGTCCAATTATAATAATAATAAGAATTATAGGTTTCCAGTTCATAAGAAACTAATTATTACAAATCACGTAATCTCAAATTCTATATCATGAAAACAGATTGGGAAAGAAACTGTCAACAAATAACAATACCTCACTACTCCAATATCAGCATCAAACTCTAACATATTACGATTTCGATATTTATTTCAGAAAGATCTTTGCCTTCATTTTGTATGTATTTATCTATTTCTCATTTTATAGAAGTGTTGAAATGCGTATCTGATTTAAAATATAGAAATAAAAACTCCTAAAATGTATCTTTGATTATAGTTGTTTCAAAAGAAGCATTTTTACAGCAACAGAATTTCTTCTGTTTTACAATATATATATATACCAAGATAATTTAAAGTTATTTTTGCAGCATTTAATTGTTAAGTACATTTGTTGGCTTTGTTCTATTTGGTTTAATTTTTGTTTCCTAAGCGCAACACAGAATAATTTTAATAAAGATTAAATTTAGATAAATTTACAAACCAAAATTGCTGTTTATTAACAATGGTATTTATATATTTCTTTTTAGAATAAATTAGTATTACTTTTGCATAACTCGGTAACGTCAAAAACAAACGACCGCCAAACGATGTATTGGCGAGACAGAATTCTACTTCTGTTCTGATGCAAAAGTCTTAAAAAGATTTTGTACTTATATTGTATTTGTACTTCATTCTCTTCAGCACGTTACCATATTTTATGGAATATACTCCTTATAATATTGCCTAATAGGTAAGCCTGAAGATATTTAAAACTTATAAATGAGTGTCTCGTAAGTTCTCGTTTTCAACACTTTGATTTTGCTTTGTATCCTATCTGTGTTCTATCTGAGTTAAGCAAACTCTTTAACTTGTTAAATAAAGATTTCATAGTTATTCTAACTTATGAGTCTTTAATAAAATTGTGCTAAATATAGAACAGTGTACTCAAAGGCCTGAACTGTGTTAAATGCAGGACATATCACTTTTTAAAACGCTAATGAAATTGTAACAGGCAAAAAATGTACCTTGTTATTTCTGAAAATCTTCATGAAACAACTATAGCTTAAACGAACCATTTATTTTCAAAGCATAACAGTTTTTATCAGAGCATATAGTTAAACAAAATAACAATTCTTCTGAAACTTCATTCGGTTGCCTTCTTAATATCAGCGTACTTATACCAATTACGCTAAATCGGAATTTATAATTTGTCAAACCTGACTTTCTTTGATGAAGTTCATAAAATTATTTTGGCAGGTAAATCTGTTAGTGCTTCTGCAAATGGTCCTGGTTAAGCAAGCTTCTACAAATTTAGACTAATATTTAGGTAAATGCTAAATAAATTCGTATTAAGTTTTAAGTATGCATTAAATAAGTTTAAACTAAGAGCACTGTTTTGATAAGCCGAAATAAAGATTTAACTTATTTAGAAAAGAAATTGCACAATAACATGAAAAGATAATACAAATGGAACATACTGTCATAAAATAACAAAGTTCTATTTCCCAAACACCACATTTATTTGAGGTTGCAGATCACTAAAATCATATCAATCGAAATTTATGTGCTCACCAATATTTAATAGGAATAACCATAACAAATCTCAGAGTGTAATAAAGCAGAGGTGCAAGCAATCCATAAAGTAAGTCTGAATGCATATTACAACGATTGTTTTAATATTAATTTAGTTCAAACTTTTTTTATATTAATTTAGTTCAAACTTTTTTTTAACATTTTAAGATTTTTCTTAAAACAATTAATGCGTGCATGTGTTCCCCCCTCCCACTGCCGGGCACTTAGCCGACTTAGCTTGGCCACTGCAAAGGTCGGAAGTAGTGGCCATGTTATTGCGGAGTCACTTAATAGGTGAGCCATCGTTACCTCGTACGAAGAGACGGATAGTTACAGCTATGCCTTCTCCAGAATTCGAACCCGGAGAGTTCAGTTGGCTTGCCTAACTACTGTATGGTCTCGGCGGCCGTACAAGTGTTGTGAAAAGCAAGTACTGGCACATTTATTACTTTAGCTGTTTAAAATAATACTGTGCTAAGATTATTGTCTGAAATATTTCTTGAGAGAACTATCATAAAGGTAAGACATGAGACAAGATATGGAAATTTCTCTAATTAATAACATAGTTACTTTATCCATGGTACATTTTTACCAAGTAGCCTTTAAAGGGAAAGTATACTTGCCGAAAAATTATACAATTCCTTTCAGCTTTAATATAATTATAAAATTCATGTAGCATAATTTAAAGAATAACATATTGGATATAGAGGAATAAATACTTCCCGTGTGCTTCCAGTTTTTCAAAACTGTAATATTCAGTGCATAAACCTAATAATAAAAATTATACGTACTTCTTCCTGCAAAAGAAAAAAAAGCATATGTATCAGTAAAACTGAATTTACTTTACTTTAGAGAAATTAAATATATTAATTTATTCATATATACAGTTATGTAAAAATTTATGCATTTGTTTTACTTTACATATATCATATATTTACCAGAATTACTAGATGAAGCCTCTTTAAGCAATATGTTTGCAGTGTTAAATATTTTTAATTGAAGGTAATCTGACAACTATGAATTATTGTAGTAAATTACATTTTATAGTCATACTATCCACGATTTCCTCTCAAAATTCTCAAAATTCGGTGTACATTAAACAATCAATAGCATTGTTTTAGACTTGCAGTACATCCCTCCTTCCCGCTTTATACAAGAAACCCGAATATTTGTTTTTATGCGGCAAGTCAGCAAACCATTAAAGGATTATTTGAAGAAAGATTGGGAACTCTAGGCGTTGAATGACAATCTTCCACTGAGATCTTCTACAAAAATAATCAAGATTAGAATTTGCAGCATGGATATCAGTGGTTTTGGGAACTTATCAGAGAACCACGCTTTTGAAGACCCAAAACATAATACATAATGGGATAATGGAGATCAAGGTTTGCTTAGAAGAATCAGATCTTGAAATAAAATAGACTTGAAATGAAGTAGGTATCAATGGCTCAGAAAAATAAGATATTGGTGATGATTCAGAAGAAAGTGATGAATATAACATACCAACTGATAAACAGGCAATTTCATTCCTTCTAAATCAAATTATAATATAATTAAAAGTTATATATATTAATTAAAAGTTATATATATAAAGTTTATATTACTTGCTTAATTTCCTTAGAATAAAAGTTTATTCCTGATGGCGACAGTGGAAATTAATGTTCGACTTTTACGATAAACGGCGTTTAAAAATTTAAAAAATGTTAAATACAAATAATATATTTATTTGTAATAATTATTATAATATTGTACTGAATTCAATTCATAAATTATAACTTACACTCAAATTTTAAATTTAATGATCTGTTCTCGTGTTGGGTAACACAAAAAATTGCTTTATTTTACATAATGTAAAATGTAAACTTTTATCAAATTCAAACTGCAATAGAATTAGCAGCTACTGTTTAAATTTCATACAGATTGTCAAGTGGAAAGAAGTTCAAGGGTAACCAGCAACCAAGTGATCAAATGCTATTTTCAAAATTAAGCTGTCAATTAATTAGTTACAGTAGTGGTGTATTTAATAATACATATTAACATGCTGTTTCTTTTACCTAATAGAGACTATCGTGGGTACTGAATATCAATGGCCAAGACAACATATCTCCTCAAAGTCACTATACTTATTTTAAAAGTAATATATTTTTCTTGCAATTACATTAATCTTTAGTCATAGAAAAATGATTATAATTTGAGAGGTATTTCAATACTAAAACTGTTACAAGTATGCATGGCATATCAGTGTAAATTTTTACTTTTAAAAGCCAATTATATCATAGGAAAATATTTTAGATTATGGTTTAAATACTATATAATTATGAAAACATTTCTTCATTATTTTTACTGCATTTTAAAGTATCAAATCAGATAGTACTATAATTCCTCTAATTCGTTTTGATATTGAATACGCAGTACGATAAATTTTTAAAAGTTTGTTCCATAAAACGCAGTTTTTATTATTACCTTCCTACGTCTTCGTCCTCCTCTTCGGATTCGCTGTAAAAAATGAATAAACCAATTAGATGAAATGAAAAACATTCGAAACGAAAGTAGTAACTGCAAAGTTTGAATGTAGTTTTACGTTTGGAAATGTAACCCAAATTTTTGCAGTCAAATTTCTTAATACAAAATTTTATTTACGTTATATGTATAATTATTTTTACCGCATTTGAGAGCTGTTTATCTAGTTAAAATTCTCATTATGACATAAAATGAATTTTGACGTTCTTGAAAATGTTCAAAATTTTAAATATATAATATAGACTAATGTTTATTTAAATATGTTTTTGTAACTAAAATTTATCTAAATTTGCTTTAGTTCAAAAACTTCTGTATCTATTATTAATTAACATTTCAGATGTTCCTTCTAGAGAAATATTTTTCAAGCCAAAAACTTGCATTAGTTATTCTTAGAAATAAAATAAGTATTTTAGATCATTTCTGATACATATTATTTCGCTTACAAAAAAGATGTTAAAACTTATAGCAATAAAAGATGTTTTTCATTTCCTTTTTATACATATTATAGATATTAAACTTTAAGTTTATAGTCTTTTGCATAAGATCCATATATTATGCTACAGTGTTACGTTCAGTTTTTATTTTATTCACTTATTATGTGAATTTCTTATTTTTTCCCTAAATAGTTTTTCACATGTAACAATTTTTCGTTGATTTAAAAATGAGTCCAGAAAAGTCATAAAAAACCTAAAAAAACAAAAATGTCAAAATATTCTACATAGCTCTTCATTTAAGTAAAGCAAATAGGGAAGACTCTAATTATTTAATATGCTCTTAACAGTTTAAAATTTCACGCGAAAAATCGAAAAACTATAAAAATAAAAGATTCTTATATTTATTTATAATTATCTCGATATATCAAAAACTGCTGTAAAAAAAGAAAATACAATTAGAAATGCAAAATAATGCATGAACCAAAAATTAATTTCAAAAATAGTTATTTGGAAGTTATTTGTAAAATCCATGACATAAACTGTAACATCACTCGTTTATTAGGTATAAACAATTATATATTTTAAATTGCACCACCAAAATGTTTTGTTAGTGCGAGCATAAGAATGGAGAGATAATAGGGAGATTTTAGAAGAAAAACAAGCATGCAAGAAATTAGCAGTTCAGTAGGATAACTGTTTTCATAGAAGTTTATTATGAATAAGGATGACATTCTTCAAGTAGCCTTTAAGTCTGAAACCTCCATACAAAAGAATAGATGTCTTTATGAAAATGTATTGAATGATATTCTCATATAATTCGTAATATACATTTAAACTTGACGAATATTTCTCACTATGATTTCCTTTCTTTAAATTTCATTAACTCAATAACAATTGCGTTCCCGAAACACGACTAAGTATCCTGAATAATTATATTAGATATCAATAGTCGTCATATTGATATGCAAGTCACATACCAGTGCTCCCAAGTATTATAGAAGTCATATATCAGTACTATTCTATATTAGCACTTGATGGATGATTTAATAATTAATTAATTGCTGTAAATAAGTATTTTACTTTGATTAGGCAGTGTTTTCTAGGTTTATCACAGCGTCTTTGCATTTTAGAAATTATTTGGCACTTATATTGACTCATTGTATTTCCCAGAGACTTTGTTTTTTACAATTTACTTTCTTCTTCGTTATATGTGTCATTTTGTAAAAGTTTTCCTTCTCTGAAGTTCCATTTTACTAACTTTTCAATTTATACGGAAAATCTATATCCCATTATAAAACATTAAAAAATATATTTAAAAAAATCTTCACTTTATTCGAAACTAAGATTGATTGATTTTTCTAATATTTACTTATCCTATATGTGTTTTTATAAGTTTTAATTAGTTATTAAATGTAAAATACATGTTTTCCTTCGGGTCGCGTAGGGACAGGTTATATATTTTTAATTTAATATGTTGCTTACTGTGATTGGAATTCATCCAGTTATAATTCAGAAATGGGTTTATGCTGCTAATTCTCTTGGCTGCTTTTTGATAAAGACCAAAGAATTGTTAACTTTCATTACTTACTTATTTTGTTTGTGTTTCTAATCTGTATTCTGTTTCAATGATTGATTTCCAGATTTATGCTTCGCGTTGTTTGATTTTCTTTTAAATTTTTTTCATGTCATGTGGGTTGCCTCTGTTCACATTAATGTCTAATGCCGCAGCATTTTGCACCTGGACGATTTTCAGAGTTTTAATTAAATGTTTTCCCACTACTACTACTCTCTCTCTCTCTCTCTTTATATATACATATGTAAACTACTTTAGCATTTATTCATTAAAACTTCTTCAGTTTTTTTATGTTTTATATACATATATAAATATAATTCTTGCAAGTACTGAAGAAACATGAAAAGAATTCTTTCATATGATGCCCGTTATGTTTACTCATTTACGACAATATAAAATAGTTACATAATGAAAAATGAGCGTTTCTCCAGTAATTAGACAGTTAAACGTTTTTAGAAACTAATAATAACATTAGACTTTAAAGCCAGGCCACTGAATGAATTTATTAAGTCAAACCACCTATAGTAATTCATTCATTATGAAATGATTTACATTAGAGGACATTAACGGGCCTTTCTATTTACCTTTCTAATTCCTTTAAATGACATTCAGATAACCGAATTTGAAATTTGTTTTAATGTAAAGATTAGATAAAATTAGTTACATGTTATGACAAAGTTTAGAAAATGTTTTCTTGGAAGAGCTCTGTGAAAGATCTGTCCTTCTGCTAACAGTTTGAATTCAGATAAATTATAGTTTTTAGTAGGTAGAATAAAAAAGTGAAATTAAAATTCAGAATTTGAATCATATTCGTATGTAACAGGTTTTTAAAAAAGTAATTAAGTCTTAAATTAATTATTACTATAAACGAAGTTTAATTATTTTGTAACGCCGACTGTCCACTCGCATATCATTGTTGCATTTATAACCGATAAATTATAAGACTGCAAGAAATATAATGTAAAGATTATATATGTAAATTTATGCCTTTTTATACTTACAGGTGTACAAAGGATCAGAGTGATTAATAATTTGATTAGGAAGATATATGTCTTTGTGAATATCAGTACTTAAAATAAAATTTAGGTGCATAAGATTTGTACCTTTCCTCAAACTTAAGACAGTCATTAAATAGCTATTGTTTATGAGAATATTACGTAACAAAAAAGAAGAATAATTTTAATCGTATGAAAAAGTCTTTTCTTCTTTTTGCCCAGAGATTTTTTTCATCAAATCCCATGCGAGTAGGGAAATATTGAAACGTATTTCAAACAAAACATAATTTAATATACATAGAATTTCACCTTTGCAATCAAAAGAAGTAGCTGGAAGTTTTACAGCCACTTCTCAAGATATCCATGTTTGAGTTGCATCATGATTGTGTCATGAATAATCGCATTTTTATACCGTTTCTTGTTAACATTCAATTTTCTATAAGTAATCATTTTCTTAAAACAGTTTTTTTTTTCTTTCTGAATGCGGCATTTTACAGATTACAAATTGACAAACATTAAATAAATACTGTAAAACAAACCGGGAGGAATGGGCAACGGTAACAAAAGTTTTCTAAACAATGCAACTTGCAGGTGTAGGAGACCATGCTAAGGATGGAAATTGTCACACGGGATTCAGAACTCACAAGGAGACATCCCCCTACCTTGATCAGATAGGAAAGTCTAAATTCAGTCCCCCAAAGCTATGCTTGGGTACAACTAATAGAGGCGTGAGCGATGCTTCAAAAAACTCGAGCTTCTGGTGGATAGTTTCTTTCAGCTGCAGTACATGGAATGGTAAGAATTAACAGGGCACTACGGATTATAGCTAAAGCCTCGCAAGGCATGCATTGAAAGCTGAAACCTTGACCATCATTTTTTAAAAATCTTAATTCCATAATTAATATAAGCACTTAATAATTGATGAACAAAACAAAATTATTTAAAATTGGTGCAAAGTTATTTAGCCCTTTAAATTAGACCGAGATTTGTATGTAATTTGTGTTTAGGTATGTATTTCAATAATCAAAACTTTAACCCCAGACTATGAACAATTGCTCTTCATTCAAGAGAAATATTCTTCTGTATAACTTACAATGCGCACAAATTACATACATAAATTTTATATCTGTCATTATAATGTCATAAAAATACATAATTAAGACTTTCCTCTATGTATACTTTCGTTCTAGTCATACTGTGAGTATTATGTGTTCGTTTAAATTCCTTTTCAAGGAAGGAATATTATTTCTACTTCTTTTTGCAATATGCAAGACATTTTAATATCGAATTGAAACACATTTTCTGCCGATTTTCTTCTCTTGTGAGAAAGAATTGTATTTAGCGTCTGTTTGAGGGTGCAAAGAAATTCGCTGGAATTGTTATGCAAATGTTTTCCGTGTAAACTGAAAGCTACATTTAGTCATTGCCTTAAAGGTAGAAGTCAGCGAAAAACAATTATTCGATTAAACATAGTAGAAACGTTATAATTTCAGTATATAATGGCCATGAAAGAGCAATGCAGTTGGCATTACGGGTTCTAAACCAAAATTATATCCCACTGATTATTTCCCTTTGTCAGATAAGATATAACTTAAATTAGATTATTTTTCTAACTGTGCTGTACCTCACTGATGATCAAGGTTTCAAACACAGGATAACAAAAGCGAGAGTATTTTACTATATCTACATATAGAACTAACGCTGCTAAGAGGTTACTGCTACAATTATTATGCTACATATGAAACTGAAGCAAGTATAAAGCACAAGAATGTAACAGTTTCAAGAGTTCCTGTTTCTGGAAAATTTCTGAAGAGAAAGTAGATGAAAAGAAAAATTACAGCAGTTAAGGTTCATTCTTTTGAATTATACTGAAGGTTATACTATCATAATGTTATTTATTTAACTCTAAAACATTTAGTATTTTCTTTTTCAATAAGAGAACATTAGGTAAACTTCCTTAATTTAATATCAAACATTTATAAGAAACGTTTTAAGAAATAAAATTATGTAAATATTTGTATACTTATTGCTAGCTTATTAGCAGGTATAAGATGCATTACAAAATCTTTTAAGCACATTTTGTAGCAGAATAACATGGAAAACTTTGAGGACAAAAAAAACAGTTTCAGTCAAAAACCTTTCTTGTTACATTAAGAGAATCTTATTGCATAGCAGCAGTAATAAATATTTTTCACGTTAAATAAAAAAGTGCTAATATAAACTCTATAGTAGTTCTTCCTGTAGAGAAAAATTGAAAATTAGTAGATCTTTTGTACATACTATTATTTTAAAAAATGCTTAAATTTCATATCAAGGCTTTAGTCACAGCAATACAACTAATTTATGAAAGTATTCAAAGCTTAAACGATGCAGTTTTACATAATAGGTTGTAAAGTCTTTATGCATAGAAATAATTTAAAGTAATTTAATAGCTATTAAACAGTTAATATCAAAAGCTTAAATTTTATGACAGATGTATTAAAATAATTACGCTATTTGATTTTCGAGTAAAATTCAGAAATGAAAATTTTACCTGTATTCTCTGTCGTCATCGGCCATGTGGAAATTTTATGAATAATTATTTACACCTACAACAGAAGAAAAAATAGTAAGAATAAAATGTAATCATACTAAACATTTTTCCTATTAGAAGTCTTTTATTTTTTAGTTTTATATAACATTCATGTAAAATAATTTACCCAAAATCTGCTAAATTTCTCTTTATGTAAATATCTCAAACACGCAGCAAATTTTTGTTACCTTAGTACCTCCAATAAGTGTAAAATAGTTTCTCTTCTTATATCGATATATATATATATTGAAAATTTTAAATTAGAAATATCTCTTTAATTTGGATAGTTCTCTTGACTATCCTAAAAACAGTAATAACTTTTTGTGGATTGCATTATTTCTAGAATAATCCATATCATATGACTTTTATATAACGGCAATGAGGTAACTAACTTGGAACTTAAACCGAAGGATAATTGTGCTTCTGGTACTCAGCGAAGACAGGCTCTGCTCGATGCTTCTTTCTTACCACAAATCTATCAAAAATGCAAACATTTTTAATAAAGCACGACTAAAGTGCCAAATCATTTGTGGCCAAAAATGTCAATTGAAATGAAAATTAATATTTAATCTGCTTTGTCAACCAAGTTGCTGTTCTTCGTGGTTCAACATTCGTGCAATCTGCAAGCATCTAGGCCGAGGTGCAGAAAAGAAGTGCATAGTTATCCAATATGAAGGCTTATTAAGAGAAAGTTAGGTTATTAAGAGAAAGTTAGGCTTAGGTTCCTACTTAACTACGTCATCATCTGTAAAAGTCATATGATAGGATTAATCTAGAAATGCCGAAGTCCAGAAAAAAATATTAATATTTTTACAATAGAGAGAGAAAATACTTAGATTAAAATGAAGAATTAAGGGGCTGTTGCTAATTTAAGTTACAATTTTGGTTTATATATTTTTACTTCTTTGTACGAAGTAAAAGAAACATTGTAATCACGAAAAATTCCGGATACCATATTTCAACGAAAATATCCATTTTGGCCGCTATCGAATGCAGTTTAACAATGTTTTTGCGTGATATCTGTACGTAAGGACAGAATAAAGGATTCTTTTCCCCCGAACGAATTATAAAACTGATTTAAAATGGATTCAGAAGAGATTTTTTTCGTGGCGTCTGTACGTACGTATATATATGTACGTATCTCGCATAACTCAAAAACGAATAGCCTCACAACGTAGAAATTTTGTATATGGGACTGCTATTTTGTGTGGGACTGCTATTTTGTGTGGGACTGCTATGTGCACCTTCCTTTTTGGTTGCAATCGGCCGCACGAAAAGTATATAAATATATATATATATATATATACATATATTACTCTGTTACTCGGCTCAGTGAGCTCTTTTTTTTTTTATTCTTATATGTTGGTAAATTGTGCATTTTTGCTTTAAAAATGATTGAATTAGGTTGTTCTTATCTTCCGGTTAAGACTTTTATGCCTTTAGTTAATCTGCATGCAATAGTTGTAGAATTATTAATAATTTAAAAGTTTTTTAAGCGCGGCTAAGCTTACTTTTTTTACTATAGCAGCCATATTTGTTTACATTTGAAACTAAGCAGAATAGAGAATTAAGTCTTTTAATTGCTTGTTTTTTGCATAGAAACTGTACTTTTAACTCCAAAATTATTTTTTAAAATTGATTTAACTGTATTTGGTGTTTTATGTTTTTCTATATGTTTCAATTTTTAATGAAAATATTTTGAGTTTTTACGTATTTTTGGCTTGTCACGAAGTGAAAACTCAATTAATTGAATGAGAAATGTATTTCTAATGAAATTCGCGGAAATAAGTTTAAATGAAATGCAGGAAAACGTGCTTATAATTTAATATTCCGTACAAGGAAGTCACGTAGCGTAAATATCAGATTATTTAAAAGAAGATCTTAAAAGAATTCGCATTCTAGAAACAGAACCGGTATGCAGACAATATGCAATATATTTTCATAAATTAAATTTAAAATATTTTTTACTTTTGTTCATTGTTTTTGTTTGTTTGGCTGTGATACTAAAACTGCTTATGAGAATATTACGAAAAGTCAATCTTTTTTGTTTCTTTTTTTTAAAATGAGTATGAAGTACATGTATACGACTAACGTTTGGGAAAATAAAGATGGTGTTAAAGTTAGGTTACTTGAATACGGCAAAGCATACTAGGGCTATCTGTTTAAGAAAAGGTATACCTTCCTGAAGGACTTCATATAAATGTTATTCACATTACAATAAGGATATCCACGAAAACCAGCCATCCAGGCAACCCGTTCACCTCGATGGAAACCGTATCGAACTCCCAGCATTCAGCGGTCTTAACCACTTGGCCATAGTGGGGTTGATGGGGTAAGAATTTATAAACTCGCTGTATTCATAAGGGCTAAACGGAACAAATTATACAAGCTGTTCATGCATACATAATCTTGTGTACATTATTAATGTAGAAATATACATATTTCCATTAATTTTAAATGATTATTTGAAGAACTACGAAAATCCTAACTCAGTTTCTGATATGTCACAAAAATATTATTTAATCTTTCAAAACAAATTTACGAAAAATAAAAAATATTCATACAAAGAAATCATACGTTTTAAAAAGTATAACAAAGCACTCCAAAAAATTATTTCAATATCTCAACAGAAATTTATGCATGCATATCTCAGGAATATAGCGTTACAGTTATATGGAATAGGGCCTAATCATTCAGTAAATTAATAAAAAATGTTAAACCAATTTCTTAAACAAAACCATATACTGAAATAATCATTACATAATTATGTGAGACATAATAAAATGAAAGCAAAGCGTTCTTAAATGCTTAACTAATTATCCTATTCAACGTACTTAACACGTACTAACAATATGTAGGTAAATGCTTAATAAAAGTTTATAAATGTATTCCATTTTATTATTCTAAGACCAAAAAGCCCAAATAAAAACTACAGAGAAATTATACTGATAAAAATACATGTATAATTAAAGAACTATGAAGAAATATTCGAAAAATTTGAAATTTGATGTGTTTCATAAAATGATAATTTTAGGTACAGTACCAAACATTTGTTAACAGAATAATTTTATGTATTTAATTGATCAACATCTGATTAAATAAGTGATTTTATTCTAAGTTAAGATATATTTCAGCGGAATAAAAATAAAACTTTAATGAAAAGTACCTTTTGGAATACTTCCAATATATATCATTTTGTTAAATAGGTATAAAATGTTAATGAAAACAGTAATAAATACGGTTTTCATAGCTCGGGTTTTCAATCATATGTTGTATTTTGCTATTTGTATCCCTGAATTTTTTGGTGAACCTAATGGGTTCAACTAAAGCTAGTTCCAGCTTCGAAACAGCACTGTTAACAATCAGAGTATCGTTTTGATATTTGCTGCGAACCTACTTAAAATTTCTTTGCTAAAAATTACAAAATCTTATATAAATACAGCAGTATTCACCTTTATTCTACTTAACATTTTTAGCTCAATTTTTTATATTTTTGCCATGAAACTTTCAAATATCATCTATATTTTTGAAGCATTTCGTTGCTATGGAAATATCTTCGCAAATAAAATGTCAATTATTTTCTGTTAAGTAAGACATTACATATGCTGGCTTTTGCAGTCAGTTAACTATAGAAACAAGCAGCCGTTCTTTTGACTTAACAGCCTTCAATTAAAAACAAGAACTTTTTCTTTTCTTTTAGGAAAGGCTAAAAAGATAGTGTTGAATTTTTTAAACAGCATATGTTAGTAATGCAGTTCAGCATTTGAATCAAAATATTTATTCATTTATTCTTTTATTAGTTTTACCGATAATAAATTACTTACGACATTTGCATCTTGAATTTAGTATAATTCACTTTTATTTTACAGTAGTTGACACAGAATGTTTAATTAATTTTATATCTATAAACCGTATTTGTTACGACACACGGTGTTCTCCGTTATTTCTAGTAAGTAATTTAAAGAAAACCAATGAAGTATTATTAAGATTGTAGTACACGATGTTGTAGAAGATCCTTAGTAAACCCGAAATCAATTTGTCTATTGTAAAAGATTTTAGAAGACATTATTACATCGTAAATTTTAGATTCAAGATAGTAAATAGATATCTATAAATTCTTATATATCGAAATCATAATTATACTAAAATGAATTTTGTCCATCAGGATAAGGGATTATGTTCTGCTCGGAGCAAAAGATGATAACACAATTGACATACATTAATACAATCACTAACTTCTTCATTGTGATCAATAGCGGTAAATAAGACTGACAAAAAATATCCAAAGATTATTTCAGCTTTCAACACAATTATTTTAATCTTGACTGATGCGAATCCTGAACTGAATCACGGTTTAATAACATGAATGGATAATAAAATTTACTTTTCTCGTGTAAAATAATAAAATCACCTAATAATCCAAAAGGCGGAATTTTAAATCTGTACTCACTAGTTCTAATCGGCTGCCTTCAAATAAAATGGCACAAAGTAATAATCCTGGACTCGTTTTAAGAGGGCACCTTACCTCAAGAAAATCCCAACGCCTTCCGGATCCAGCAAAGAGAAGAAAGAAGAACAGGGTGGAAGCCTCGTGCACCGCTTCCCAAAGAACTAGCTGGTGTGGGACGATTGCCAGGAAAGCGAAAAATTTCTACCTCCGGAACATTTTTAGAACCCGATATTGGGGAGAGAATGTGCCTTAACTTGGCTTAGAACGCTAGGGAGAGAATCTGCGAAAAACACGAGGTTGCCATTCGAACCTAGAGGTCTATTTTATTTCTGTAGCTTCAAAAACGTTCCTCGGATGAAGGGAGGCTACACCATGTTATGTGGGGGGGGGACATATTCAACTACTACTGCTATCTCTTGAGCTTTATTTAGAGTTAGGTGGGAGGTGGGTTGTTGAAGAAAAGTCTGTTTCTTTGATTTCTTCAATGTCTCTTTTGTTAAATTTGTCCTGTTAGGAACTGGGACAAAGTTGTCATTTTAGTACTGTATGTTGTGGGAGGATTATTTCAAATACAGCTGTAATTTTATTTGAATAAATGATAAGTCTCAGCTGTTACTTTGCTTTCAAGCGTTAAATAGCCAAAAGCAAATTCAAGTTAAAAAGAAATGCTAGCGTTTCATTCGAGGGAACTGCCATAATCACTCTATTAACTATTGATATCATTTTCTATGTATTCAGGTTTAATACATTAAATTTATTTCAGTTTAATTTTTATGAAAGCCTGTCTTCGAATCATCTAAACATAATTTGATTCCGAAGCATTTTGAAGTAGACAAATAAACGGAAATGTATTTTTAAGATGTGAAACTGTGCTGATGCTTATTAGTTTAGGAAAAAATGTCTTAAAATATATTAGTTTTTAATATGACTGTCAAACATATTCATTTTAGAAAAACCTGTATCTTTCATACTGTCAAAATATTAAAATCCCAGAATTAAAATCCAACATCTAAACTCATGAATCAGGTAATTATGAAGTAGGTTAGAGACCTGATAATTCGTATAAGCGGAACATTTATTTAATATTTTAAGAGTTTGAAATTATTTTAAGAGATTTAGGAGTTTGTATCTAATATTCTGATAGTTTTTTTAATTTGAAAGGGTTTTTATTAGTTATGCAAAATAATTGCCTAAATTCTGTAGCAGAAGGTTCTTTCATAAGGTTAAGAAAAGGCACATGCTTTAGAGATTGCTTTTAATGCAAAATTCAATATATTGCTGCTCGTCGTTTCTGAAACATACAAATGTTATTACCACAAAAAACTGTAAATGCCATTTAATGTAAAGTCATTTACATTAAAAAATTACTTAAAATTTAATTGAATTTTGCTTTTTTATATTTTTAGAGCATAACATAGGGACGAAGAAATAAACATTTAAACTGAATTTTTCTAATAATTATAAATGATGAATTAAAATATTATATAACAACATTCATTTTACATTTTCTATAAAAAGAATACATTTGAAAGATAAAAAACATTTTATTGAGATTTAACACATTCGCGGACACGTAAACTTTTGTGGAGGGTCTTATAAACTCATCACCATTATAATATTAGTTTGACGCTATTTAAAAAGATAGTGAAGGTTGGTATGCATGTAGTGGTTATATATAGGAATGGTTTACTTTTACACAATTACTTGCATATTTTTAACACAAATACAAAGCAGGGAATTAAAATTCCAGGTTTTTTCAGAGGGGGGAGCATTTAATTAAAAACAAAACATCGGAGGCTACATAACATTCAAAATTAAAATTACTTAGTATTGCAAACTTCTTTTGATATTTATTTATTTGTTTACTGATAAAGTATAAGTACGAGTACTTACCACTAGACACAGTGCCCACAAAAGTTTTGTTTGGCCCTATTTTCGCAATCATTGGTCGCAGACATATACTCCCGATTGTAAAAATGTTTTAAATGATGCATATATTTACGTTTTTGCCCCAGTCCCTAGACTTATATTTACGAAAATTTTATACTTATTATAAAAAATAAAACTCAAGACGTGTGACACTCACACGACAAAAAATGACCCAAATATTTCATTGTCAAGTTGAAGATCATACGTGAGGGACATACACAAATTGAAGAGAGAAGGATCTCCATTTGTGTGCAAATGAATTTAGATTTGTTAAAAAAATCTGAAAGGTTTCAGATTTTAACGGTCGACCAAAAGGGTTTGTTAAGATTTCTTACGCTCTCGCTGAGCTCGCATTCTACTAATCTGCTGTTACACTCACTCCTGCTAATCCATGTTTTGTTTATTTCCGATACAGCGTTAAGTGTTCGCACACATTTTTTTCAGTCTTTTCTCAGTTCATTATACCAATGTTCACTTTTCTTACTAAATTGGTTTTGCAAAACTATTTTTTGCTTTTATATTATTAGCATTTTGTGTGTATACTTTGTCCATTTAATATCACATTCTTGACGTTTACACCGCATAATATTCAAATGAACAAATATATCACAAAATATTTAAAAACAGCATGTCTTTAGGATTTCCAATAGACAGTCTCGCGCTCTGAAGATAAAAGTGTTTTATTCCTTACGGTGTTGCACTGCTCGCTTTGAAATCGATGAGTTTGTTAATCAAAAATTCGTTAAAGCTTTACAAAATATGAAATAAATAATAAAACAAATTCGAAATTCAAAATTAGGGCTCCCAGGTTCCCATATTCGGACTACGTTATTCAGAATTTGATGGTTATGATTCTTGTATTGTGAAAAAAATAAACTGTAACCATAAATACATTTATGGTTACAGCTTATTTTTTTCACAATGCGAGAAACATTAATACATTCATGCAGATTTTTCATTATTTAATTTCTTTAAATATATTGCAGGGAGATGATATTTGGTAGCAATAATTTGAAAAGTGATACATCGTTTATTGTGATTCAGTGCAAAATGCTCTTTCGAGACTAATATTCCATTCGGGACTAACGTCCCGTTTGGGCTAATTATTAATTTAGAAAAGCGTTTCTGATGCTAAAAGATGAAATGACGAGCATTCCCACTCAAATTGTTTGTCATGAAAAATATTGCTCAAGTCACTTTTTTTGTCAGAAGGAGATGTTAGATTTCTAGAAAATATTGGCAAGTTTCAGTATTGGTACACTGCGCAAAAAAACAAAAAGGGCAGTTCTGTATCTTCCGTTCTACTGAGCCGATTGACGAAATTCAAATTGCGTTTTTCATGCCTCGAATGCGCGACTTAATATATATATATATATTGGATTTATATATAGCATTGTTCTAATAGAGGTATTTTGACACAAAATTGGACTTTTTCTGAAATGGCATACCAGTTGTTTTCTATATTTCGATTCTATGACAAAAATTATGCCTAAATATTAAATTTTGTAAAATTTGGTGTGAAATTTACAGAGAAATTTAAAAATTTATCTTGGGGCATTCTTTTCAGTTTGCGCCAAGAATAATTCACTTGGCGAATTTCTTAGTTTAAAGCAATCCATTTTCCTTTCATTTTTTTCCCGTTGTACACAAAAAAAAGGTCACGTTCGTTACTCTCAAATAATTTTAACAAAGCGCGTAACCACATTTGGCGTTATTATCGCTTGCAAGGAATATGCCAAATTTCAAAACGCGCGCCAGTATATAAATTCATGTTTATCTTAGGAAATTTTGAATAAAAAACTCAAATTTTTTGCAGGTATGCCTAGAAATACCTTTACTTTAAGATGATGTTAAAATTTTTAAAAGTTACAATTCAAAAGGTTTTCGAAAAGTTTATAAAAATTATTTAAAAATACAAATTTTAAAAATAAATCATAAAAAATCTGCGAATTATATTTGGATTAAGCCTACATTTCGAATTCTGGAAGAAGGAAGCAAGTAAATTTAATAAAAAAAGAGGTAATAATACCAAATTCAATTAACACTGAGAAGCTAAAATTTTGAGAGCTAATTTTTTAAAAACTGTTCATGCGATTTTTACAAAACTTGGTAGTTTGGCATAATTTGTGACGTAGAATCGAAATATGGAAAACAATTGGCATGTGATTTCAGAAAACGTCCCATTTTGTGTCAAAATACCTCTATTAGAGCAATGCTATATATAAATCTAATACATATCCTAAGTCGTGCTGCTGAGAAGACATGAAAAACACAAGTTGAATTTCGTCAATCGGCCCAGTAAAACCGGAGATACAGAACTGTTATAGAACTGCCCCCCCCCTTTTTTCCCCACAGCCTAGATAGCCAATTTGTAATATTACTTGCGTGAATTGAAAACTTAAATTACTTCTAGTTTAATGAATTTTTCGTGTGCACATTACATTAAAAGTCCAAATTAATAAAACGTCATGAAAACACGAATAGCATATTTATACAGTTTGGAAACTTATAAGTAACTTAGAAAATTCTTTCGGCATAAAATTTGTTGCAGAAATTCAAGAATGTTACAAACTAGTATATCGAATATCGTGGAATGGCAGTTAAGAAAAAAAAAACTAACCTCGAATTATCATAATTCGTTTACTGACCGACGTCTTAAAGCAAGTGGAAAATGACATCAAATATCTCAAATTTGGAAATTAAATATTTCGGTGCGTTTTTATCAATGCATGCAAGAGCCAAATGTTTTGTTCCTTATTTTTAATAATAAGTATAAAAGTTTTGTAAATATGCGTATGAAGATCAGAATACCATATAAAATATTTGATTTCTTTCGAAATATCTGAAAACTGTTTTTTTATTACTGTAATCATTATTTTAAAATCAAGAACACGACTATTTGAGTCGTTTTATACATTTTTGTAATTGGAAATCTATGTCCACAACCAACGGGACCAAATAAAGGTCGGGCAAGGACCTTTGAAGAGAGGCAGAGTGAAACGTCGTGTTCACAAATGTCTTCATCCAGCCTTTAATTTTCTATTTTTGATGTCATTTCAACTTGCCTTGAATAATAGGTTAATAATAAATTAGATAACTTGGAGATTGATTTCTTCCTCAAATACCACTTAGTGATATTCTTTTGCGATTTGTCTGTGTATAATCCTTTACGTTATAATTGTGTTGCAATTAGAGAGCCGAAAGAATTTTAACGCGAATAATTTATATGTTTTGAAATCTTAGAAATACGTTATTAACATTCTCACGCAATTTTATCAGTTTAGAATCATAATCTGAAAATCATACAAAAATTTCATTATACTAGAAATATTTTTAATTTTTAATTTATGAAAATAATGTTAAGAGTTGCTAGTATGACAATACTGAAGTTTGGCAGTGTTTTGAGATCAAAATTTAGCAAGATTCTGTGAATAAGGTGTGTTGTTTGAAAACCAAATGTATTATTAAGATTTTGGTAAGATTTGTAACTATTTAAAGCTTGAAAAATTGTTTGTAAGTACTTGATTATTGCTCAGTGGTAATTACAAAATTATTGTAAAGTGCCTGACTAGTAATTTTGGGTACAATATTGATAGTTGCACAGATTGTCGTATGAGAACTTTACGAGTAATGTTTTAGAAAATGTTTTTGTAGAGGTAGTCTGATCATCTATTCGTAATTAAAATTTTTGGAATATTAAATAAATGTATGTTATTAATTTACTATTGTATGCTTTTTTTTGTGTTTTTTATCTTGTGGTCTACTGTAGGTCACCCATGTGATCCTTTCGGAAAACATGGTTAAACTTCCATTCGAACCTGGGTAGTTTACTTGGCGGTAATTCGAACCTGGGCGGAGGAGAATTTAATGAGGTTGGTAACTATACGATCTGATTTATTAATTTAACTGAACTGGTGTTTTGACTTCTTAGTGTGAGATTTATCTTTTTCTGGTGTTTCGATTTGTTCTATGCTATGCTTAAATGAAAAGTGTTTGTGGCTATCTCTAAAGTTGAATTGAAATTTATGTGTTTTCAGGAAGGAGAGCCGATTAGTTAGTTTTACTAAGCATGTTGATATTTTTGTGTCGTTAATGTATTTTACATGATTATTAAGCTTTTGATTTTAACAAAACACCAGGGAGGATATTTTCATTTTTTATTCTTAAGAGTTGAAAGTAGCTATGATAAACCTTAATTTACTGTGTTGTGGATTTAAGGCAATTTAATCTAGCTCAAGGTATTAATTATTTTGTTTTCGAACACCAGTCTCTACGATTTGATTCTATAAATTTCAATATATTTTTATGAGAATTTAAGTACATGTATTTAAGTTTGTCTGGCACCAAGTTAGAGTTAGGTCAGGCTGAGAAAGTTAAATAAATAAAGGCAAAGAGAAAACCCGTATAATTTTTGCTTCGCAACAGTACTAATCAACATTTTTCAAGCTAATATCCATAGAAGTGCTAATCACTTAATCTATTAACATCAGAAAGCTTTTCCTAAACTGATATCAGTTTCAGCTAATACAAATATAAACACTTCGTTCTTCAATGTGTGTTCTACTCCTGAATATTATGTTCAATGTTAATCTAAATATATCGGTAAATTTTCGTCGTGCGGAAGCCATACTTTCTATATTGAGCTTTTTATAATGAGCATAAACTTTTTTTCTAAATATTGCAAAGAATGGAGGAAAGTATAAAAAGTTGAATTGTGTAATTTTTACAAAAAAAATCAAAACCTTTTTTGCCTTTTCCCAAAATGCCCAAATATGAATTTTTGCATCATTTAAGCATTTTTGTTACGACCTACAGTTTCAAAAATAAAGCTGCGGTAAGGAATTTCATGAGCACGGTGTATGCATAAGTACTCTAAATTATAATCACGAATTCGCTCTAAAAAGATACTAAATCTAATGTCACATTTTTTAGTTACACACACTTATATTTCTCTAGATGTATACATATTAACTGAGGGCATATACTGCTCTGGGTTTCTCAGCGTATCAAAGCTTAGCGACATATTCTGCTTTGTCCTAGAATGTGTTATAAGATATTTTCTCTCTCTTTTCCACAGACCATCCTGATGTAGTTGGAAGCACATTTGACGCATATTCGAAAGGTCCAGAGTTCGAGTCCTGGAGAGGGCACTGCAAATCTCGCCCGTCTCGGGCTTGAAAACAATCTAATGGCTCTAAAAACGTGAAGTATATAAGGTATTTTCTCTTTATTTTTCGCATGCCTTCGAGGTGTAATTGGAAGCATACTCGACACGTATTCAAGACGTTCAGGATTCGAATCTCCGCCAGGGCAATGCACTTTTTGCATGCTTCCAGCTTCAGAATAACCTAATGACTCTAAAGTAGTAAGGTCATTATTAGTTAATACAATTATTAGTTATAATAATGTTACTTAATGGATATTATTAGTTAATGAAACCTTTATTATGTAAAGGAAATATCGAAAACATGTTCCCCAATTGTCTTCTTTTCCTACTGACGGATAATATATTGCTGTTTACGCAAATATATAACGTATTTTATAGTTGTTTGCTAATATTGTACTTGTATTTCTTTGCTGCTCAGACTTAAAGGAACTTTCCAGCTGCTAGGGGAACTAAAATTTGCACTATTATTTGGAATCAATAATCCGTACTAGATAAGTGTCCAAAATAATGATACTTAACTTATTAATGTTGCAATCATAACAACTCTCTTTTATTTACATAATGAACACTCTTTGAACTGAAAAATAATAGAAGAGTATTCCAGAAACAAAAATTCAAATTATAGGCATAAAATTAGTGAAGATTTTCTTACACGTTTCGATTCAGTCGTAGAACTACATTTTCATTGAAAAATAAAATTATCGAGAATATTAGATTTAATCATTCATCATTTATAAAACTTGATTATTGTTAAAGAAAATATAAAGCCAAGAAAGGGGAATTTGCGCTGTACAAACAGTTACGGTATTTGTCCCTACATTGTTAATATTTCTTGAATTTACAGAAACTGCTTATATAGTATTTTAGGAAGAATATTCGCCATTATAATTAATTTTTAACTAATGCTGTATAACTCATGTTTCAAAATATACATGATAATTAATGTTTCATAGAGCTCGTCATTATTTATGTTCTAAATTATTCGTTTTTGCGTTTAGATAAATCCTTGTTTCATGAAGCGTCACAACGTATTTCTGTTTGTCGGTTTATATCATGGTTAATTTTCGTCATTCGAGTCACAACTTTTGAAACTGGGGTTTTCATAAGGTGCAAAACATTTTTTTTCTAAACAGTATAGAGAGACAGATGGAACGTGTATTTATAACCAGGAAACATACCATAGACAGGGAGAATGTTTGATAGACACGTTCTACAGCATATACTTTTAACTAGATACCTAGACAAAGAGTGATAAATGTGATGCTTTTTAGTGTTTATAATTTATGAATTGAATGTTTGTGCAGAATTTTGCTTACTGTTATCGACACAGTGCTATTTAAAGGCATTGTAGTTTTTTTTCTCAATCAATTTTTTTTTTCAGATCACAGATATTATTTTTGAAACAAGTGTGAAAGTATGTAGCTTTTTTTAAGACTGGTTTGACTTTTTCCGGCAAGTAAAAGGTACCTTTCTCCGCTTTTGCCTTTATTATAAATAACACTATTTATTTTGCCTTTATTAGAATTTATTATAGATGTATTAATTCCATAATTTTCTCGAAGTTTTTACTTAAGTATACGAATATTTTGTTTCAAAATGAGAGAAAAGAAACATAATCTTCAATCAATAATTTTTTTCGCTTACACCATTTTTAAAGCAAACGAAAATTTAGTTTCAGAATGGTAAAGTTTTGCAGAATGGTAAGAAATGGCTTATAAACAATGCTATAAAATATATCATAAATCTGATTTTTTCACAGAATTAAAATAGTATTTTTATACACATAATTTTTATGAAGTTTTTATTTGCCAATTTAATAATTTTTAAAATTATACATTTAACAAAGTTTGGACACGCCTTTTAATAAGTGTAACTAGAATTCTAAATAAAAATCTTAAACGAGAAAAACAGCTAAAATTGAAAACATATTTAAGTATTGCGTCAATTTGTATCAAATTTACTCCCATGTATTCATACATTTCACAAATTTAAGTATTCAAATTTACTTTCATGTATTTCTTTTAGCGCATATTTAATTACGCATTAAATCAGTAATTATATTTGTGTACTCTGTCCAAAAATTCTAACCTGAGAATAGAAAAAATATAACTGTAAAATAGCTAGTTGAGTCTAACCCAGTAAGTAACCATACTATACACACACATTTAATACTTCAAAATGACACTTACAAGTGTAAACTATTGACTTTCGATCATCTTTAGATTTAGATATTAAGGCAACAATTAATTGTTTTGAAATATCACTATGTTTTTGAGGTTTCAGGCGTGAATTTAACCAATTTTCTGTCGCGTATGTTCTCTTAAAGGCCTTAAAATCCGAAACCTGACACTAATTCCAACCGAGAAATATTACCCACTAACTGAGCTAATATCTTCTTTCAGTTCCAGACGAGTCTTACGATGGCAAAGAAGTGGTTTGTAAACACATCTTGCAACTACGCAAAGAAAGCCATGTCTACAAAGAGTTGCAGTTGACATAGTTTCTCCTCGCGGAAATTAAAACACGTGATTTGCTGATAAATGAATTCTCTGTCTGTTGAAAGCTGGATCGGATTTCTTTAATGTGCTGGTTTTTTAGTGACGTCACAATTACCCTTTAAAAAGCTATTATATATGCACGCTGCAATATGGAACTGCGTAGTAGTTGCTGAATTAAAAACAAATATGGGTGAAAAAAATAAGTAATATTACAGTAAACTAACATCTATAAAAATCACTCATACGTTCCGTAACATTGAAGAAATATGAAAAGAGATGATTTAAATAAAATTCAGTAAAGTCTAGATAATTTAACAATCTAGTCCATAATTTAGAGAAATAAAGAACTCACTGAGATTTGTGCTTTTCAAATTCTCACAAGTTGCAAATAAAACAAATTCTAAATATAGACTGTTTTTAAATATTTTTAGCCCAAAGGAACATTAACCCAAATGCTCTCTAAACGTGTATGTAAATGAAAAAAACTCTCCTTTCGGAGTAATACAAATTCGGAAAACTTTCAGAGTTTTTTAAAATTTATTTCAAATTAATGTGACTTTTACTGTAACTTAATTTTCCTTTCTCTTTTCACTACCCACGAGCGGAAAAAAGGCTATCTTTCATTCTTTTAAATAATTTTAAAAAAGTGCGTAAAGCACATTTGGCGTTGTTATCACTTCTAAAAAATATGCCAAATTTTAAAACGCACTAATATATAAATTTACGTATACCTTTGGAAATTTTGAATAAAAAGCTGTAATTTTTTGCAGGTAAGCTTAAAAACACATCTACTTTAAGATGTTGGCTAATATTTTACAGGTTATAATCCAAAATACTTTTCGAAAACTTCATAAAAATGACTAAAAGGTACAAATTTTAAAATAAAGCAGAAAATATCTGCGAATTTGATTTGGCTTGAACCTAAATTTTGAATTGTGGAAGAAGGAATAAAGTAAGTTTAATTGAAAAAAGAGATATTAATAAATATATACCAAATTCGATTAACAATGAGAAGCTAAAATTTTGAGAGCAAATTTTTTAAAAAGTACTCTTGCGGTTTTTACAAAACTTTGCCATAATTTGAGGTCGAATATGTAGGGTCGAAATATGAAAACAGAATAGGTATGTTATTTCAGAAAAAGTCCGAGGTTGTGTCAAAATACCTATGTTAGAACTATGAATGCTATGTATATAAATTTAATATACATCCGAAGTCACGCTTTCGAAACATGATAAACGCAAGTTAAATTTCGTCAATCGGCCCAGTAGGACGGGAGAAATAGAACTGTGGCTTTCTTTTTTATTTATTTTTTTTTTGCCTTTTTGTGTAAGATATACATATTTAATTTTATTTTAATCATGAATTTTGTTTTATATAAATAAAAAATAATTCTTCGCTTAATTTTGTACACTAATTATTGAAATATTACTTCAATTTTTTGCTGGACGTAAATAAAATTAATTTCAGAATTTTTACCTGAAGTAGAAATCAGTTGTTTCTATACTTTTCTTTAACAAAACATAGCGAACCCTTTTTTTTGTTACCACCTTCCTAATAAGACCATCTCTGAAAATGATATCATCTCTAACAATGTAAATAAATTTCGTTATTAACACCCCCTCTTAAGACGACCACCTAAATGTAGGTTTTTGTCTGAGAAAAGATTCATTGTAAATTTTACTTTTCGATATTGTTAAAATAAGTATACATTTTGTTTAACCAAACTAAAAGTATTTTATTCATTTTAGCTGCATAATCTTTTTTGAAATAAGATAGGTATATGAAAAAGTTTTCATTTTAGTAAATATATGTCTGATGAAATTTCCCTGAGTTGACCTCCCACGACTCCAGAGGATTTTTGTCATCTGCGGTGGCAATCGCATGTTCACTAACTACGTTTATTTATATTATTAATAATTACCATTTTCAGAACTAATAACTAAGAGAGCTACTACCTACATATTCGGGCTGCAGTAAAAAGCAACCAATTATCGGGATGCACGGCGGTCCTAATTAGTTCAGTTAATTAAAGTTCTGCTTTAGTTTTGTACATCTAAAATACGTTATTTAGCTTTTGCACGCATTCGTAATACTTTTTAATTAAATTTTAATTTTAAACTGAATTAAATGTGCTATTTAATTTCGTTAACCAAACTCCATTTTCAAGCTAGAAAAAGATGTGGGTTTTGCATTTTCGGTTTTCGACAACATCGTTATCTTTAATATGTCGCATCAATTACAGACACCCGTATCAAAGAACGAAGACAGGAAATAAATGTAATTAGCTCATAATTAAATAATTTTCTAAGTGTATTTCACCAAACATTATCATTTATTAGGCATATCTATTCGCTAAGTAACGAATACGTTGAAACTTGACTTCATATAATTACATCAAATAATTAGTTTTTTTTTCAATAAATTATTAACATAAGTTATAATTACTATTATACCATTTGGCACTGCAATTCATACAGCTATTCATGATTGTATGTAAGTTTCAATTCATACTACATCTAAAATGTAACTAAAATTACATACTTCACATTTTACAGATAAAAGTTTTCTTGCGTATATGTAATTTCATATTTGTATCTTAATGATTTAACATTTATAACTATTTGATACAAAAAATGAAGACTAGGAAATCAATAATGACCCTTTAAGTCATCATCAGAAGATCATACACGTCTTACTTCATTACCTGAACTAGAGAGAGTATTTGTTTTTCTTCACATCAAATTAAAAGAAATGTTTTTTGTATGTAGAAAACCTAGCTAGAGCCTCTAGTGAAAATGAAGTTACAGGACCCGGCAAAAAATCCTTAATGTGCATCTGATGAGAAAGCAGCAAAGTAACAAAATGCACATTTCTATTTGTTTCGAAACTAGGTATTGAAGGTTTTATTTGCAAATACATATTCCGATACTGGGTTAAAAGAAAAAAAAGTCAACCAAAATTACTAAAGCAAATACTTTTAAAAAGAGTTTCTCCTGATGATACTTTAATCTTTCCATTTGTTTAATTTCTCAGCTTATAAACATTCAGTAGGCAGTTTACTCATTCTGTCATCCTGATGATACAAACCAAAGCCACGTGGCCGTTTCCCATCCAAAATCATGCCCTATTAATACCACGCACCCCACTTTCCTGTTTAATACATTGCCAAGGTCGAACTTCGGCCATTGACTTAATGTGTCTGTGTCTGTTAAAATATTTCACGCAAAAATTTTTTATTTACGGTAAAAAAAAATTCTATTTAAACTATTTACGCATAACGTTCATCAACATGTGAAAAAAATCAACTAACGTGCATTTGTTTTGTTTAAAACTTTTTTTATCTTGAATGTTGCCAGTTTTCTGCAGGTGAATGCTCTAAGATGCAGAAAAACATGAATGAGCGAATTATTTCACCTAGCATACATATATCAGCATTCTAGTCAAATTTAAACTCAATATTTATACAAAAATTACGTTTTTAAGAAGAATTTCAAATATAAACTCACGATTAAACCTCACCGCTTATACTGCTACAGCTTATACGGGAGAACGCGACAATTACTTATACCCGCTGCCGTTTAAAGAGCAGATGGTGTAAAAGGCATGAGACCAAGAAGGACAAACCAATGTGATGTCAAGTTATTGTCCACCACCTTGTGTCACTGAACGGTTTCAAAGTCTGCGGCTTTATTAGTTTTGATTTTTTTTTCTGATTTTATCGATAACTCATAGTATAACAATTTTTGTTCCGATTTTAAACGTGTTTTCTAGCAATGGCCAGTTCATGTTCATATCAAAGTCAGCAACAATAACGTATTAAGATATATGTCTACTTTGAATAGCATTACTTTTACCAATAATTAAGAATAAGTTCAGGAATAATACATTAGATATTTCGTGGCACTAGCTAAATTTTCTTCACATTTCCTTTGTAAACCGTATTGCATATAGAAAACTATACAGACCAAATCTAAACCTGCATATATAGCAAACACAAAATATCCTTTTAAAGTACAAGATATATTAATATGGGAGTAAAACTTCAAAGTAGCAGCAAATTCTTTAGAGTTGTTTTCAACAGTACCTTGCTAATAGTCTGTGTGAATGTTGTAGGTTATTAGAACTGTGAAGACCGTCTCTAGAGTTTAATCTTTACATCGTTCGAATTATCAGGCAAGTGTGTTCGCTAGCACATGTACAGATGATGTAATTTGTACTCAGTAGAGGTCATAGAATTATACACAGTCCAGTCACATTAATGTGACCACCACGTACTTTCCATGTCAGAGTTAAATAACCAATCACAGAAGGCAGGTGGCAGCACAGTGCAGTTGAGCGTATATAAAGGGTGTGTGAGGGCTTCGGAAAACATTTCAATCGTTGGCGTAATGCAGAAACGAAGCGATTTATCCGACTTCCAAAAGGGCATGATCATTGGCTTTCGGGCCAAGGGTGGAAGCATTTCCGAAACGGCTGAGTTTGTGAACTGTTCCCGTGCCGCCGTGGTAAAAGTGTACCGTGCATGGCAAAATGGGACTGTCCAAAATCAGCGACGTGGCAAATGTGGTGCACCACGGGCCATAGATGACAGAGGCGAACGACGGTTGCGGAGATGCGTTCGGGCAGATAGACGGGCTACCGTTGAGCAACTGACCACCAAAATGAACCAAGGGGCTACCAAAAGTGTCTCCCAAAGTACTATTCAGCGAACATTGCTGCGTCTGGGCCTCCGAAGCAGACGCCTGGTTCGTGCACCTATGCTGACTGCTGTTCATCGACGGCGAAGGCTAGAATTTGCACGCCAGTACAGCAGCTGGACGTCCACTGAGTGGCGACAGGTTGCGTTTTCGGATGAATCGCGTTTTATGCTCCATCGGACAGATGGACGTTGGCGTATAAGGCGTGAAACCTCTGAAAGGAACCACCCTGCAACCATTGCCGGAACGGTCCAAGCTGGAGGCGGGAGCATTATGGTCTGGGGAATGTTTTCCTGGCATTCTCTAGGTTCACTGATCATTGTGGAAGGCACAATGGATCAATACAAGTACGCATCTGTCCTTGCGGACCATGTTCACCCCTACATGCGCATTGTTTTTCCTCAGGATGATGGCATCTTCCAGCAGGACAATGCGAGGTGCCATACAGCTGCCAGTGTACGTGCGTGGTTCGAAGAGCACCAGGATGAGTTTACCGTCCTCCCCTGGCCAGCAAACTCACCTGACTTAAACCCAATCGACCATCTGTGGGACCATCTCGATCGAGTTGTTCGCGCCATGGATCCTCAACCGCGTAATCTAGCGCAGCTGGCCACGGCATTAGAGTCGGCATGGCTCAACATCCCAGAGAACACCCTATGTGACTCTCTTCCTGCACGTCTCGCAGCAGTCCGCTCTGCGAAATGTGGTTATTCTGGCTTTTGACAGATGGTCACATTAATGTGACTGGACTGTGTAAATTTTATGTTGTTTATGACTATTAATAATTGATGCGAGTGAAGGGAGACATTGCAAGCAATGAGGTATTATTGTACATATTATTGATTCTACATTGTAAACAAATACGCACGTGTCAGGTAGACTGCTTTTGATATTAAATTATGCTAAGCTAAAGTCGCATTCTATGGCAAAGGACATAAAGCATTCAGTGGAATCATTTTGAGCATATTCACAGGATATAAAAGTTTATTAAATTTATTTAATCAGTATGAGATCTTAACTTAGCAAACGTCTAGCCCGTACGAAAGGAGTGATTGCATAATTATTTGAAACTTCGGATATTGATGCTTATCTTCAGTTTCTTTGGAATGCCAGGATATCAGTTTGTGAGGATTTTATGTGATTATCCTCAGTTAAGGGTCATAAGAAAGTGTAATGATCAGGAGCGCAACTTGCAACTAGCACTAAAAAGATGTGAGGTTTGAATCACGTCAAAAACACAGTTAAAATTTCCTGTTTCTTGATCAGATGTTTCTAATGCTCTATACAGTGGCGCCCGAACTAAAAATGTGGTAGACGAGAATTCCTTATCATCTGTATTTGGATGACAGGTCCATATGTCTCTTCCCAGTCGCTCTTTAAATGGAGGAAAATGTAAGAAATTATCGCATTTTCCCCTGCGTGCTTTTGTGGTGTAAATCGTTACCGTGTCGAAATAACAAATAAAAGATCCAAGATTTGAATCCTGCAAAAACAGAGTTAATTTCCCATGTTTTCTAGCCTGAATGGCTTATTTTTAAAGGCAACTTTAAAGACAACTAACTATCTTCAATAAATCGAAATATCTGTACAGTTTGGGTTGAACTTTATGTAAGTTAACCAGAAAAATAACAGAAAATGTGGAATTGTGAAGGAAATCAAGATTTTTTGCAGAACTGAATACAATTATTACAAAATATCAGTTCGTGTTAATTATGGTATTGTTTTTTACTGAAGAACATTCATAAGTATGCAAATATCTAAGCTGATAGATTCGGTTATCTGAATATAGTAAAGCATGAAAGAGCTATCTGCCTAAGGGAAGGGATAACTCGTGAGCCCATCTGCTAAAGTTCATATACGAATCGAACTACGAACATTTAGCCGTAGTTCTTAACTACTCGAACATTGGAAAGGCATGCGTAAGTTAAGCAAAATTTTAAGTGTGTAAAATCAGTACTAAATAATACATGTAAATTGTAGTGTGAATGGAAAACGTGAAACTACTGAAAGCTCATAAAACTGTACTGGAAAACGATTTACCTTTTTTTGGAAAATAATTTTGCGTAATACGTGGATATTAAAACCTTAAACAAAAATTGAAATCGTGTCTAAATTACTGTTTAATAAATATCCGGGCAATCTGTTAACATATTTAATAAATATTTAACTAGTTTTGTTAATGAAAATTTTTTATATTTCAGTTTATAATTTTTGTATTAAAACTGTATTTTTAAAATGGGAACAGCTAATTTGATTCCTAAAAACTATCAGCAGTTCATTTGATTTTATATGTTCATGAACTTTTGCAACTAATAAAGGAAAAGCATCTAAATTAATATGAACTCCGCCATGAAATGGATGAGGAAAATATTTATATTTATTTTGCTTTACGAAATTATAGGCGTCCAGAGGAATTTAAAAGATTTCGTAATTACTCGTAACATCTTTTCAAAAGTTTATCATAATAATTTATTTATTCAATTTTATTGTTGTGATTAACCTTGGAAATGCTTTTGTTAATGTATTTGCCAAATGGAAGAATAACCTTGATGATAAATTTTAGCAATTGAGTTGTATTTCGCTGTATATGCATATCCCACCATTAAATATTCCTGTTTCGAAAACCATAAAATTTTGAGACCATTTTCTATAAAAAATGTATTCCCAATGCATTAAATATAACAAACTAAATTTATCTACCACAGGATAGGTTTGAAGATAGAAATAAAAAAATTATTATGTAAAACCATTAAGCTTCTTTATGTTATTAATGCTTCTTAATAGTTTACATAATACATTGGTGATCAGAGTTAAAGGGTAATGACGGAAATAAAACGTAACTGATACTTAATGAAAATTTTTAATAGAAACTTGTACAAAAGCATTAGTTAACAAAAATAGCTACAAAAATTACAAATTACAGTGTTTACAATGTACAATGTTTGGCGGTTGATTATTCGCCAAATACTGAAATTAAAACCAAATTTACGGAAATTGGGAAATGATGGAAAAATAAAATCACCTAACCTGTGGAAAAAAATTTTTTTTAATCTGGTGTATGTTCACTTCGGACAGATATGCATACCCCCATCTTGATTTCGTAGGCCTTATCAAAATGTTAATCACGTCTTATGAAATTGCACACCACTCTTTTAAAAGTGTAATTTTCAGCTTTTGAGTGGTCCGGGGAGGCATTCGAAGCTCTAAGACATCCCACACATACTCAATCGGATTCAAGTCGAGTGAGTAATATGGATCACTGTCACGAGTCCTCATGACAAGTTAAAGCACTTTTTTTTAATTTTAAGGTTTATTAAAGAAAGGTTGAAAAGAATTTCAGAAATCACAAGTTTGCTCAAACAAACTTTACGAACGAAATTAACCAAATTTAAATATAAAATGCTTTATAAGGAATTCGTAAAACTGAACAACTGGTGTTTATTCAAAAGTAAATCGCTTATAGATTTTTAACTAAAGAAGATATTTTGAAAATGCTTGTGTTGGGAAGCGAAATAAAAAAAAGGAATAATTGAATTCAGAATCATTTCTAAACGGTGCTATTAAATACAGTATACAGCATTCACGGTATACCCTGTGTTATGTGTATAAATATATTATATATGTATATATATGTGTGTGTGTGTATGTGTCCCTCTCCACATTTTCCATTTTTTGCAGGCCACATTTATTCAACGCACCTAAGTTCTTATTTTTTTTTTTATTTTCAATTTTATCTGACTGCTGGCTTACAACTCATCTCGTTTCATAACTCACATCTTGCTTCATTCCATCATTTCTTAGCTACTTGCAGTCTCGGGGATTCTGTTCCCAAGATTTTAGAAGAAAATATTCATACAGGTTTTTCAATTTCCTTTTACTGTTCCATTCAATTTATTATTTATTTAATTCCATTTGTTATTTAATTAATTATTTTTCCAAGAACCATGTCAATTGCCTAAAAATTAAAATTATTTCCCAAATTTAGCTTACCTCCTTAGCAGTTTTATTAGGTTTCTCATCTATTTCTTCAATTTAGAAGCCTCTTTATTATATAAAAATTGTATTGAAATTTCTTTCTTTCTTTCCTATTAGGTAAATTACCTTCTTGACTAATCTGGTTTTGTGATCTTAAATTTTGCCTTAAAATTTAGTTATCTTTATTTTGCAGCAGGCTTTTAGCTTTTTTGACCAATCTTAAGTTTTACGTTTATTAATTGAATATTAATTTACCAAACTGTATTAATTTTACCCAATTATTTCTCTGTTTCTTATTTAGAATATTCAAATTCTACATTGCTTAATATTTTATAATATTATTTGCTCAGGTTCCCGTCGGAGCGGATTATATTCTGACAATTTATTTAGGAAAGTTTTTAAGTTTTTATACTTTATTTCATTGCATTCTTATTGATACTGTAAAACATTTTATTGGCCTTACGTTATTGTTTAAATTTTTTTTACTTGGCAATTGCTTTTGAGTTATTTCAGGAATTTATAGTCATCCATATATAACTCAAAAACGTGACTTTGCTAAACACTTTTTGGTTGCTCCTTGAAAAAGACCAAAGAATTTTCAAAGATTTGTTACATTATCATTTTTCGAGTTACTCTGTTTTCCTTCAATTTGTGTTTTTTCTATTAGGTCATAAAAATTTTGATTTAAATTACCAATTTTGATTTAATTACTATATCTTGATTATTTGATTAATTTAGCAGCGGAAATCGCGACTTTAATAATTAAAAATCTTAATTTTGAAATTTCTAAACCATGTTTTATATATATATATATTATAAGTATATATTGAGAGAGATAGTTTGCTTGTGCATTTCAAAAATTTATTTTACAATAAAGCAGACATTTTTAATCTAGACGATTCCATAACTGTGTAATTTTTATTTATGTGTCTGTTTCCATTTACTTTCTATTTCATTCATTTAATAATAAGAAGTAAAAATAAACGCTCCAACAAATATGAAGAAATTAAACTTAAAAATATAATTCTGATGCTTCTGTCTTTATGACCTAATCATCGAAATGATACTATCGTTTCTAGTTATGCAAACCGACCATTTGTGCCTTTTGCGTCGCAGTATGGGTAGCCGTCCACTCCGTATATGATTTATGTGTTGAGTGTGGATATACTATGTCTTGGCCAGCTGCAATGACGGCAAAAAAGAGTCTTACATTTCCAAGGGGTTCCATTTTATCCGCACTTTGCAAGATCTCGGTCACAGTATGGGATTTGAATAGAAAACTCTAATTCTCACCCACAGATTTACCAAAGCTGCTAGCCGTCTTCTAATAATTTCTATCTAAGAATAAAACTCTAGTGCTTCGATATCGATGAGGGAACACAAGTAGTGTTGTCTCTTCTAGATGTATAGATATACAATAAATGAAAGAAGTTCTTAGAATTTATTTTTTGCCAAGAACTCAAAACTTTTCCGGACACATTTCCTACAAACTTTCAATCAGTAATTTGAATTTTAGTTCTTTTTTTATCTCCCCGAGATGAATTTGTTTCATAATTAGTAGTTTTAAATCAACTGCTTTAAAATTTATTCACTGCAGAGAAATAATTCATAAATAATTACCGTTAATTCATGTTTAGTGTTTAAACAGTGTTCTGAAGGCAGCCTTTATTGACAAAAGACGCCTTCTTATATATAGCATCTATTCCTCAAAATTCTAGCAATCAATATTGCAGATTTTGAAGAACAGACGTTATAATAGAACATTCTTGTTATTAATCTTATCAAAATATAGGGGAACAAAACTTCAGACTATTTTCGCTCAATTTGGTTAATTATGGCATAATTCCTTAAAAGTAAATAATATATTAATTATTCAAAAATTAAAAACACAAAATCCTAACATCGCAAAAATTCTTAATAATTAATTATTTTTAAACCGAATATGTTGTTCACATCTTAAAATATATTTTTAATAAATGATTTTCCTCATTAAAAATTTTATGTAGTTTTTTTTTATAAAAATCTAAGGTGTTGAAGTTATATTTCATATATTTATTACTTCTCTTTTAAAAACGCATGCCTTGGGTACATCAAACGTTTGGTAAAAAATTAAAAACTTACTAAGAAATGAAAAAGGTTATAATGTATAAGCTCGTATCTAAAGATCCGAGTTAAATTAAAAAATTATAAAAATATTCCACCATAAATCGATGAAAATACAGCTTAAAACTTGAAAATAATTATTTCGTCCTTTAAAACACATTTATTTAAACCTCTGCAAATTCGGTATTAGTTTACACTCTTTAAAAATGGAAAGGTTTTCAAAGTAACCAAAACATAAAAATTCAGTTTCATTTACAGCTGTAAAAATATCTCCTTCCTCATGCTTCCAAGTATGTCAATAGCAATAATAGCAGTTATTTGTTTTAGGCAAAATATAGTTGAACGTAGCCCAGAATATAATATTTCTTAAGTATTTATGTAGCCCAACAGCCCCCGATCGGAAAATTCCCTTAACGCTGGTAATTCAGTCCAGGTTTCGAATTCCGGCGAACGGACTGCCTGTATGGGCATGTTTGTGCTCTCCCTCATGTGTAACGTGTACACGAGCCAGTTTCCCTTAGAAAATCTTCCACGAAAGCATCCCTCCCCTTAGACAGATAACCCTCAAGAGCTTTTCCATAATCAAATAAACCAAACCCAAACACCCATGTGTGGTATACATTTTTTATTCAAAATATAGAAAATGGGTTAATGATAAAAAATAAAAGTTCGAGTAGCACTATAAATTGCCAATAGCTTTGTTACTTCAGAATTGTCAATAATACATTCGATTAAATCATTGCGGGTAGAAGTTGAAGTTTCATCATTCTCCTTCGGAACAACTTTCTTTATTACATACCTAGCATAACTCAAAAACGATTAGTCGTAGGACGCTGAAATTTTAACACTAGTTGTGCACCTTCCTCTTGATTACAATCGACAGTACCAAAACTAATATATATACCCACCCCTCTTACCGGCTCAAAATGCTTTTTCCAGCCTTCAGTATCGCAATTGTTGGTCGTAGTCATATACTTCCATTTAGAGAAGTGCTTTAAATAATGAAAATTTTCATGTTTTGGCTATGTCAATTTTTTTTAAAAAAAAATCAATTTTGGACAAATAACGTATCGAATAATAATATTGTCTTCCGGTTCCTATACTTATATTTGGTAAAATTTTATACTCGCTATGAAAAAAATTAAAATACAAGAAGTTCGACTCCCGTTCCATAGAAATTGACTGGAAAATTTAATTTCAAAATTTCCAATTTTTAATGTCATTTTCAACTTGCCTTGAAGGATCGGTAAAATACAGTTACAATAACTCCAGGATATAAGTTTGATTGAAGTGCAGCAAAAAATGTATACAATTTAATGGGCCGTACAAGGAAGTCGTATTTTGATCACATCAGATTTCTTTTTCTTTTGGTAATATAGTTAGACTTAAGTTTCTTTTTGAGCTTCTGAAGCTGCATTTTACAGTTTTTCAAAACCAAATTTTGTTAAAAAAACTGCTGATACGTAAATATAAAATGCAAACAAATCCACAAAAGAAATTACAAGGATTCAGGTAACGTTTTAAAAACTTATCAAAAATTTAATTTTCTATAAATTTATCGGTGAGCATTTTTTCAGACAGCGTTTAGTTCTAGGACCTTTTTTGTTCATATATGAATTTTAACACTAGCTTATGCAATAAAACGATTTTCCCCTGTGTTCATCTTTTTAAAAAAACTGGAATAAATTTACATGTTTTGAAATCTTTAACTATCTGAAAAAGTATGAAACGTATTATTTAAAAATGTTGAAGTCTTTTGCTTAAACAGACTGTAAGATTTTATTTAGTTTTGCTAACCAGTTATTTTATATTAATTAATTTTTCTGTTTTTCTCGTTTAACATTTTCCTGCCAGCATGTAAAGTTCTAGTTCGCGTGTATTCAATTGAGCTAGAAAGAAGACAGTATTTAAAGGAAGGTTTTAGACGGCAGAATCAGAGCGTGTTCCGTACGCTGAACTCCACGTTTGCTGATTCTCTTGAGAGTAGTATATTTGTGGCGTTGCGTTAGTCTTGCCATTAGGCTTGACGCGCCGACATTAAATCTGAGCCAACTTGCGCGTTTCTTTGTCTGTATAGCCACTGGCCTAACATGCATTTAACTGAGTTAAGTTAAATTCGTTATTTTTGAGTTAAGCCATATGTGGCTGTCAGTTCTGTCAGTTCCGTCTGTTATTTTTTATTTGAGTTAAATAAATGGATCTTTTATACCCTTTCTCAGCTTCTCTTGTAATTTACGAGAGCTAGCGATGAGTCGCTTTAGTTCTTGATCTAATTTATCTACAGAAGGCGACGGAACTCTATAATACATTTTCATTTACGAAATTATTTCATTTTTCAGGATTGTGATTTAGCTCAAAATTATATGTACGAAAATTATTTTTAAATAGTAAAATGCAAATAGGCCAGTAAGGCTCGTTAAAATTGTCTGAGATCGGGCCAACTAATTTTATCAACGAAGACGTATACGTGATAATACCTTTTTTTTATTCTTTCGGTGTTTATTTTATGTAAATCTTTTGGTCTTTATTTTACAGCAATTTTATAGCAATGGAATATAGTTATAAAATACAGGCTTTTGTTCTTTGTAGCTATAGCGTAATTAAAAGAGCTATTTAAGGCTCTCATTTTCATTTTTTCCAGTTCTTTAAATTCCATTTCTGCAATTATCGATTACCCAAAGAATTCTAAAAATAAGATTTCAAAAAATATTAAAAAGCAGACCGGATGGTGAATGTTAGAAACGCTAACTTAATATCAACAAACATTCTTCTCAAGTGCGGATAACTTTTTAAATCTCACAGAATTTTCTAGAAGAGTAAAATTACACTGAACGGACGCAGCAATTTTGCAGTTCTCCGCTACATGATGTTTTCTCTATTTGAAGTCAGCAGTTTGTCCAAAATAGAATATTTTGGGAAAACATCTTCAGAAGAACTGCAGTGTGCTTACAAATTACGAATGATGTGTTTATTTGTCAAAGTATTCTTGCGTGTCTAGCGATATTGGCGAATGGGTTTCCCGAAGACCCAGGTGCACTTAGCAAAGTTCTTAGAAAAGAAGCGATGTTTAATCCTTTCTCGGGCACCTGCCAAGCGTGGGTTGGTTTTTTCATGAAATGATGCTGAAATAGCAGTATTTGCGGTGTCGGCAAAAGGGTTTCCGGGTCAGTTTCCTCTTCTAATTTACTCCAAAAGAAGATCCTTGGATTTAATTTTGGTTTAACAAGGGGGGTTAAAATGCTCACAAGAGTTTTTAAAAGGACAGAAGTGTGTCATATGTTTCCTTTTATTTTAAAATTTTGATCACATTTGCGGGATTTATAAAAGGAAAGTTTCATTCTTTATTCTTAAACATCTCTAATATAATAATAAAAATCTTATTTATGTCTCATTTTTAAGAACAATTACAAATAGATTATATGTTTAAGGATTCGACGAAAGTAAGTAAAACCAAAGACATTGCAATATAATAAATATTGCATGAAAACAAACGCTTTAAAATCTCTCAAGCGATAAAAAAAGAGGGAAATTTTTGAGTGTATGTCTTACTTCTTATTTTCTAATTCAGAGTTGAAGCAGTTTGAAATATCTTAATTTTATAACAATATGAAATTAGTTCATTGCATTCACGCACTTAAATAATTTAATAGAAAACTCTTATTAATAACTTTTTTAAATTAATAATTTTACATATGAAAACTATTATATTTATTCCAGTACTCCTAATAATCAATTTTGAGCTAAAATAAAGGTTAGTGCTGAAATCAAACTGCTGTAGGTAGGTTTATGGAGAGCTTTTCGGCAGTTTCTGTCAAGCAATTAATCAATATTTCATTAATTTTCTTATATTAAGTAAGTACACTAAAGTCATACTTATTAACCTGATTCATCAAAAGCTCATTCTTTGATGAAAAATAACCATTTCTGACTACACCTTACCTCCGTCGATGCCATGTTGCATCATCTTTCCTTTCATTTTTCAGTGTCCATTATCCTTCTTTAGAACACTGACATATTTAATGTATTAGAAGGGTAAAGTATTATGTTCATAAAAACAGCAGATGCATTCTAGGAATAAATTAACAAAATTCCTGTTTTTATAATTTTCTACATAAAAGTCCTTATCTAATTATTCATCTCACCTGCGAATTTCAACCCAGAAATAGTTAGTGGAAGTTATCGATTTAAATACAACTGCATATCTTGCATTAAATAATCATTTTTTAAAAATCCTTTCAAAATTTTATTTCCTAGATCTCAGTTCATCTCTCTTGGCTACACTCTCACTGCTTCTTTGCCCGCTTTCAGTTTCAGCAGACTCGTATTTAGTTCAACTAAGCAACAAAATCTAACTAAATTTTACATGTATCTAAAACCTTCAAAGGAATTAGCTACTGAGACAATTCTGCCATCTTCAAAAAATTTGCAATTCAATAATAATCACATTAGAATTTGCAGTAGTTGATCATAAGGAATCTGAATTACCATTCAGCTTAAAATTTAATTAATTAGTTAATTACCTGCCAACTGAGATTAGAATTCAAAGTAAAAGACTCATTTACCAAATTTAAATTTGTTTATTTCATCTAAGCTTAATCCTGAACTTGGTAGACGAAAGGCACACTAAAGGCATTTTAGAAGGCGATGACACCAGGAGAAACAATATATTATCATTAATTATGACCCGCAAGCTTCTGAGTTTTCTTCTTTTACAGTAAGTTTAATTGCATTTCCTGTAAAAATGGAGAAATGAAGCATTTGGTGGAACAGATTGCAGAGTTCTAGATGAAACTTAAGGATCATTTCAAACTTTTGATCTCACTAAGTAATCAAAAACTGCAAGTCCCTGGTGAGGTTTTTTTTATTAACTTGAAGTAAAGTTCTGCTGCTGCTGATAGAAAATGACAACATAAACTTTAAAATGAATTAAAGTTCGTTTTTTACGTTTATACGCTTTTGGTCAGGTATAAAATCATCAGAATTTTTGCAAATAAGAGACGTGCTTTAGGCAGTATCAAAATTAAATCTGAAATAAAATATTTAAAATAAGATCTATATTTTAAGAAAGCTCTATAAGTCAAAAATTCTCCAAACTTTAACGTAACAAAAATCTAAATTTTACTTTTCAATAGCTAACCTTCAGGGAATTTTCGGGCTGCTACCAGCTAAAATATGCACAGAGATCAAATTGTTGCGGAGATATAGTGTATCTGTCAACTTCTGTCTCTAAATCTTTCGCTTAGTGATTTAATATTTTTCATTTAATTTATAGCTTCTAGATCGGGCTACGCAGAAGCACAAGAACAAATGGAAGACAATAAAACCAAAACTGATTAGCTAAACTAAAATTTTATTAAGTTTAAATAAAACTTTAACAATTTGCCCAGACTGTAGAACTGTGGTTGGAAAGCTTACTGTTTTAAATAGTAATGTCAGATAAAAGCAACATTTAAAAAAAACATTGAAAACGATTTTGCGGTTCTTTTTATTCAAATAAACGCTTTCTCAAAATGTCCGCATAAATTTTATCGCCAAAGTGAGACACTATACAGAACTGCATCCAGTACTACATAGAACAAATAAGCATTCTAAAGAATACATTTAATAAAACACTCAGGTATTCTACCAATGCTTGCTTTTATTCAGCATTTGCATTGCATATAATACACGCATTGTACACAAAGCAGTTATTTAGAAAAACACCTCTGGAAAAGATTTTTATAGATGACTTGAAGAAGAGCATAATGTACTGTTAAAAGGCTGCGTATATTTGGTCAATTAATTGGTTATAGTAAAATACAAGAGAGCTATCTAATTTTTAAGAGATGTCATCATCGAAGATGTTCTCAAAATTTGCTCATATTCACATTACATGCTGTAATTTGGTTTGGTTAATCAATTATAAAATATCTGATGTGGACGCCACGTAACTTCCTTGTATGGCCTATTAAATTATACACATTTTTTACTGCACTTCATTTAAACTTATTTACTCTAATTTCATTAGACAAATATTTCTAATTAAATCAATCAGTTTTCACATACATTCAAACTCAAGCTTCATTAAAAATTTTAAAATGCGGAAAAACCTTAAACACCAAATACAGTTAAAACAGTTTAAAAACAATTTTTACAATTAAAATTAAACTTTCTACTCAAAAACAAGCAATTTAGCCAGTGACTAGGAAGACAGAATTTTCGGTGCACAAAATTTATCACGCTGCTCGCGCTTGGTCACGCTGGGCAAAAAGACACTGAATGTGGTGCACCAACTGACTTAATTTACTATTCTACTAAGAGTTTCAAATGTAAAAAAAATGGCAGCCTCGTTAAGGGGACAGTGGACGATGATTTAAGCGAAATCGACCAAAAATGCGAAAAAAAATTTTTTTATATAATGATATTCTTTGCTTTTCACTCTATCGTCTACAAAAACCCGCTTGCGTGTAAAATTATTTTTAAAGAAGTTATAAGCATTTGAATATATGTGTTTACTTTTTTACTGACATTTAAAGGGACATTTAAATGGCTGTACAATGGTAAACAAACATTTGAGAAACGTTATTTTACGATTTTTTAATTAAAGGAATTAATACTTTTTACTGCGAGCAAACCATTGACCTTAGCTGTAACTGTAACTACTTTCTGCGCGTTTGTTTACATTTTTAAACGTTGCTTTTTAGCTTGTTAGCGTTCGTGATTTCTGTCGTCAGTTATCTTTGTTTACGTTCTAAAAATGTGCTTCTAAGGGCTAGAAGGTACTGTTGATAATATTTTATTCGTGAATTTAGTATTTTGATTATACTGGTAAATTTGTTTCTTTTTACGTGTGCTATCATAATGCATGCTATTAGCAAGCGGTATCGTCAACCGAAAGCAAGACGTTCTAAAAAAACTCGTTCATGCTCGAAGAATATTCGTAGTAGATGGTCATCTGTAGATGTTGTTACGGCAGAAAAAATTGCTGACACTGAAATAGAGGATATGACAAGTGGTGAAATTCTAAAGCCAAACTCAATTGTAAATACAACTGCGAGTGTAAGTGCAACTAAGCTGAAAACAACTATTCAATCTTCAGCAAATTCTAGTGAAAATGGTAGTGAAAAGAGTTCGTATATTTTAATGAACAGCGAAATGTGGTCATCCTTGTTGCATAATGTTAAATGTGATGAATGCAATAATAATTCTTTAGATGTAATTTCAAAGGGAATGTTTGGTTATTCAACTAAGATTGAACTCATTTGCAAATTGTGTAACAAGGTGTTTAGTTCAATATTTTCTAGCCCACGTGCGAAGGAATCTAAATGCTTTGATGCAAATAAAAAACTTGTAAATGCATTCCTAAAACTTGGGAAAGGTCACGCAGCATTGGAAGTATTTTCTATGGCTATTGGTATTCATTCAATGGACAAGAAAACGTTTTCAAAATGTTTGCACAGTTTATATGAAGAGAAAAAAAATTTTAAAGACGACATTCTTCAAATTGCTCGAAATATAGTGCGAAAGAAGCACGAAGAATTAAATGTCGATCTTTTACATAAATCAATTATTGACATAACTGTTTCATACGATGGGACATGGCATAAGCGTGGTCATACGTCACTGTACGGTATTGGAGTTGTTGTAGATGTTTTGACGGGACTTGTAATCGATTTCGAAATACTATCAAAGTATTGTGCCGAATGTGTCAATACTAAAAGGGATCTGTGCACAGATACTGCTGAATTTAGTATTTGGTTTGAAAGTCATATTCCTGAATGTTGTGAAAACTTCAAAGGATCGTCTAATTCAATGGAAATGGCTGCAGCGGAAATTATGTGGAAGCGATCCGAAAGTTGCGGTTTTAGATATGTCAATATGCTTTCTGATGGTGATGCAAAAACTTTTCAGCATTTATCAGAACTAAATGTTTATGGCCAGGATACAAAACTGTCAAAGGAAGAATGTATTAATCACGTATCAAAACGATTAGGGACTAGTCTTCGAAATAAAGTCAAAGAGTGGCGAGCTAAAGGTGTGACTATCGGTGGTCGTAAACAAGGTAGTCTCAAAGAAGAAACAATTCTTAAATTAACGAATTTTTATAGGAAAGCAATAAAGGATAACATACCTAATGTGCAAGATATGAAGACTGCAATTTATGCGACTCTCTTTCACTGTTCTTCCACAGACGACTTGCCCAGACATAATAAATGCCCAATAGGTGTCGAATCATGGTGTTTTTTTCAACGTAGTATTGCCAAAAATGAGAAACCTAAATCTCATTCAATGATGAAAACTAAACTAACAGTAGACGTGTTATCCAAAATTCTTCCAGTGTATCAAAGACTAGCTAGCAATGAACTTTTAGCAAGATGTATATCTGGGAAAACACAAAACACTAACGAGAGTTTACACAGTGTTATTTGGAAAAACTGCCCGAAAGAAACATTTGTATCAAAGAAAAGACTTGAAATGGCTGTTATTACAGCAGTTAGTGACTTTAATTTTGGATGTTTAAATACATTAAGTATAGAACAGGAATATATAAATTCATGTTCAATATCTATTGCACAGAGGCGAGATAAACGTCGTATAGACCAAAGTGAAAAGAGGTGTTCGAATGAATATAAGAAAAGGCGAATTACCAAAAAAATATGTAAAACAACTAAATATAATGAAAATGTAAATAAGGAAGGGAAAACGTATGGTGCAGGAAGTTTTTAAAGTGATTAATAGTTTTAAAATGTGTTTAGTTGTTTAAAAATGTGTTACCGAACGTGTTCGAGAAAATTTCTAAAGTAATTAATTAAAGTCATTTCTTAGCATTCTACAAGTTTATTAGTCGAAAAAATATTTATGCATAGATAGAACAATATTAAAATATTGTATATTAAATAAAATCATGTATTAGGATACACTGAGAAGTAAGTATTAAAGGTAAGTGTAAAAATATTCTTAAATTGTATTTTTCTCATAATGAAATTTTCGTCATTATTACATCTTCAAAATGCTCCATGCGCTTTAGTTTATGTTCAAAATGATTGTAATTTGTAATTTAGATTCGTGTTTATACATGTAACAAAAGTTGGTATGCATTTTTTAATCCAAATTAATAAAGGGGATAAAAGTCCAATTAAAGTGTATTAAAGTGTGAAATTTTGTCTAAAATTTAGGTATATGTAAAAGAAATATTAATTAAAAATCAACATTTTATTCGATTAACTAATTAATACCAAAATGTGTTTTTAATGCATTTTTAAATGAAAATAAAGCAAAAGTAAAAAGAAATAGAAAAAATTAAGACGCATGGAGCATTTCGAAAAACATTTAAAAATTAAAAAGAAATTTTAAAAAATTTAAATTTTAATAAACCAGAATTTTTTTTTCAAGGGTATTTGATATAATCATGTTAAAATAGACACGCATTCAAAATTTCATATCTCTATGACAATAATTAAAAAAAATTTTTTTTAATGTCCACTATCCCCTTAAGCTTAACACCACCACAGCATCTTTTACGTAAAAAGTTCGCCTAAAAAAATTAACAAAGCTCTAGACTAACTGCTACTCGTCTTTCCTCATCTAAAAGCAAATCAAAGAAAGATCGGAGACTGGTAATACTATATCAGTCTTGTTGCACCATGCAGTCTGATCAGACTGTATGACGCAATACAGTAATGACGAAATACAGTAAAGCAATTGGATCATGCTTTGAAATCTCATTAAAATCATGTCAATTATCATTAAGACACTCGGAACACTCAGGATGTACAGGAGAAACACGCAATTAATACTAAAAAGAAAAACTATCACTATTACATACAGAGCACCATTATGGGGAAATGGGAATGTTTTAACAAGTGACAAAATTCGCTTTCCTTTTCCTTCATTTGGGGAGCTTATCATAGCAAAGAGCGAACAATCACAACGTAATCTGCAATACGAGAACGCCTATGTGAAGCTGAATTTATAGCATGAATGAACCGAAAAAGGCCTAAGATCACATGTAAAATGAGAAGCTAATAAGCTTGTCAAAACAGCATGCCGCTTGGTTTCTGAAGGACGGAGAATGAATGACTTCCGATAGATTAATTTGTGTTACGTAATTGATGAATCGATGGCGTAAAGGAGATTTTCTTTATCCCTAAATTTCTTCTATTAATTAAGTATTTTTATTCTATGTTATAGTATGCGTATTTGTTATCTGAAATAATATAATGGAACTGCGCTTACAGAACATATTAAACAACTGCAGTCAGGAATTTATTTCAAACAGTTTGAATGAAAGAGATACCATGTTGTGAAAAAGGAGTATTCCAAAGTATTCATTTGCGTCTCACAAAGCCAAATGATAATTAACAGTATGAAACAATATGAAAATCGTATCTTGTGCCAGTTTTTTTATCATATTTCAGGCTACATTCGATGGATCTCAAGAACCTCCTCGCAGTTGCGATTTGGGCGAATCCTTATATCCGTCCCTGTGTATCACCTAAATAATTACTCAAAGTCCTAGGGAAATGCATTTTTTCCTAGCAAGATATCTATAGTTGTTTGAATGCTTTATCATAATTTAAAAAAATCAATTTAACATCAATTAGTAAAAAGTACTCACTTATATTAAAAATTTCGCAATATTTTACCTTAATTCTTTACACAGGTACTGACAAACTTCATACAACTTACATATCAAGATAATTTTATTTATTTTCTATAAGCCACAGAATGTCGCATCATATGATCTTACTAAACATAATCAAGTTCTCTATTAGAATACATATTATCCACAGCAGAAATAATTTATTTAAATTAGAAAAAGGCGTAAATCATTAACCTTATGCACAAAGAAAGGAATTACCTAAATGCTAATGTTTAAATTTTAAGCTTATTATGCCATTAACATAGCACGTGAAATTAAAATGTGAAATGCAAAAAATTTATGAATGGATGTATCTTAACATACATTTATCTATATTTTTAGCATACAGTTAACATTTTATGTCAAAAGCTGTTTTTCTTTTACTTGCATCTGTCTGAAGTCTTGCCAATGCAAACAATAAACCCTATCTATCAAATTTTCCTCCATTGTTTTTCAGATCATCACTTCATTGGTGTTTCTTTGCTTGTCCCATCAGCTGGCGAAATGATGTCTGCCCTGCACTTAGAACCGGCTTCTGGTTTCAGACAAGAAACTTTCTTGTTCCTAGTGCTTCATATGAGCCGTTAATCGTGACTTTCTTACGTTTAATGTGCGAAGCATATTCATACCCCGCACAGAAATTTAGAGCTTTAATAATCCTCCACTATTTTATTACTGCAGCTTCTCCGAAGTATACCTCTCTATAAATGCAGGAAGTCCTTTTTGACCATCTAGATGATCTGTTTCAAAATTATCATATAAAATTAAATATTCCATCTTTTGTATGATAATTAATAATTCATTGTAATATTCACCCCAAATTAAGTTATAAATTGGAGCATTTCGTACATTTATTATACATATATAAAGAGAGTTATATATAGATAATTATCTCATTAATATTTTTTCCTCCTGTGCCAAGTACAACAGCGTAATAAAACAAATTAATAAAACATTTCGTAAATAATTTATTACGGCAAAGCTATTGAAGGGTATTTGTTGAGAAGGAATGCCTTCGTGGATTTGTTTCCGAAAGAAAATGCTTCATAGTACATCAGCATAGAAGTCATTGGAAAGGTTCCTTGTCAGCTGATCGTTTTACAGCTGGAACTCGAATTTCGGACTCAGTTACCAATATTCCTTGATTTTGATCCCCAGCGTCAGATGGATCAAGCGTTAAATGTTGTCCGATGGATCAAGTATTAAAGTCATTAACATATTAACTGCATGTAAAAGCAAAATCAAGAAACGAAGGACGTTAACTGCTGTTAAGGTTCTTCTTGGTTCTTGATTCTATTTTTGTGAATGAAATGAATTATTTGAATTGACAAATATAAAAACGAAGCACAATAAAATTAAAACGAACAAAAAATTAATGACAGATACTTAAGGTGTCATTCCAAAATAAAATATCCCCTTTAAGATTAAGTACAGTTCTAAACAAACCAACAAACCTTGCAAAACAGATCATTGTTTTAATATATAGGCTTTACACTTTGTTACTTTATCACTGTACGATTCCTTCTTAACAAAGATAATGTATTATTGTTTACAAGTTAATAGATCAGTCTCAGCCACCTCTTTAAAAACATTCTTTTCTTAATTTTTGCAGTTCAAAATTTGTATGGTAATCCAAAATGTTAGAGAAACTGTTTTCTTCTATATATACATATATATATACGTACAGGTTTTTATTTAATTTGTTAATAGTGTTAACCTAAGTAAGCATTACAGTCTTGAGCACCACACAGATTCAAATATCCCACTCACCTGTTATCGGAAATAGAACCTCAGACAGCAGCGCTACCTAACTGAGGTGACGATCCCTTAGAATATAAATCTCAACACCGGATGTTTTCGGAAACTTTGGGATTGTAAAATGTTACGGCAAAAAAGCGATCTTTAAAAGCTCGGATGCAAAGGTCCCGTTCCGAGTAATCGAGGACCGTATTACAGCGTCCTCTTACGGCAACGAATCAAAGCGCTTGATGAACTTCGACCGCCAATGTTCTAACATAGAATCCGTAGATTCAACTTCAGAATGGCAAGCTTGATTTTCTCCTTCGACTTTATTTTTGTATTGCCTTCCTACGTAAGATATATTTAGAGCTAAGCAAGCTCTCGCGTGTAGGAGTTGTTGAATTTGAGATTCTTCCATTGTTATTATAATAATTTATCCAGAGTACACACGTTTTCCGAAATTTTATCCTCCTTAGAATTACAGGAAGCGAATGGTTTCAAACTCCATACTTTAGTTTTCAATAACGCCCATCTGATAATATGTTCATATTTTTATTTATTTATTATATCAATATATTTTAGCTAATATTATGCTGTTAGTGTCTACGGGTAATACTTTTCAAGATTTACCATGCTTTATGGATGCATGAAACTGTGAATGCTGAAAGTTATTTATGACGAGGTATCATACACAAATATGATAAACCTTACCCAGTATCTTCAGAGTAAGACATCATTGAGTAAAATAGTAGTGAAGTTCACTTTATGCTGTATTTTGCTTTTACCCTGCATTACTCTGCGCTATGACATCTATCTTTACCACTGTATGAGAATAACACTAATACTGTTTTTCAACATTTTAACAGAAGATATTAGAGCAATAAAAATACATGTATTATTGTAAAGTACAAGAGTTTTCTTCAATGAAAATTTCTCATTTTATGTTAATGTCCTGCGTATGCTATGAAATAGCACTCCGAATCGTCCATGAACATTTGTGCTTAAGGTGTAAAGTGACCAGATTTTAACATCGGTTAAGCGGGACACCATTAACCGGGGGGCGAAGTTCTTGATTAAAACTTTGTTCTACATGGAGCAATAAAAATTTCCATAGGAAGCAAAAATAGTATTGCAATATATTTTTTTAATTTCAAGGTAAGTACAACTTACAAATATAATACATTAAAAATATGTATAGTATTATTTTATTCTTTGGCCTATTCCTCATTTGAGTGAATGTTTTTAGTAGATTGCTGTCATTGTTTAAAAAGTCATGAAATAAAATATCTCTATAAAATATAAATAATACGCGCGTACTGTCTGCTAAATTCGAGAAAATTTATACATTTATAAAATAAATAAATAAATTACCTAAATTATCTGAATAGATGATTTGTTGCTATCACTTGTTTAACTAGCACTAGCACGCAATACGATGTCTGAGAGTCAGTTGCAAAATGTTTTCGTCGTTACCAATGCCAAAAAATACCATTGTTCATTTAATACAAACAATGGTGGTCGAATTCTAACAACTAATCAACAGTGCAAACTTTGATATTAGTAGCCATAAGGCCGCCGAAAAACCTTTCCGTTCTCCCGCCCGTTCCTTAGCTTGTTATACATTCTTTCCAAAAATCGGGACTTTTTTAAAACGCCACGGGATGTGGGACAAATTGTTAAAAATTGGGACTGTCCAGCCAAAAGGGGGACGTCTGGTCACTTTAGCTTACATTCAGAAACAACGCGGCAAAGACATGGCAGAGGAACACAACCCAAGGCGGAAACCCGTCGTGCAAAAATTGTGGGAGCTAGGAAAATGTGAAGGTAACACTACAGTTATAAAACATCGTCGCCAAAAATAAAGCGGTTCAAAAACATCGCAGTCTTAAAACATTGTCATAAAAAATACTTTGTTAGAAAAATAAAGCATCTACAAATCATCGCATGACAATAACATAGCAACCATGAGTTTTCCAAGCTATAAATGTTATAAATGTATATTCGCATAATAATTTATGAGCGCAATAAAGAAGAGAAAGGAGAGAGAAAATACTTTGTAAAGCAATCAAATTTTTATTCACTAACACTGAAATTTCCGAATGAATAACACAAGCTTGTATACATATGGTAAGTTTCCCATTCATATTTATAAACAGTTTTTTTGGGGGGGATGAATTATCATCCACCACCTTTTATACACTCACTTCCAGAAGTTAAGCACGAATATGTAAAATGCAAAAAATCAACAAATTCTGCTTTGATTGACACAAAATTCGGCAGGAAAGTAGCATATATATTTTTGCATAAAACAAAATTAATAATTATATACAGAAATGAAAACAATATTAACTTTTTGTAAGTTATCAGATAATGACATACTGCAGACTTGAACAGAATTATGTATAAAGTGAAAATAAACAGCATAAAATGAAAAAAGGACATTAATAGGGTATGTGATCCCCCTCATCTGTATACAAAGTTTACATCTTGTGACCATGCTTTCAATTAGGCGGTCAACCACCGCAAAATTAAGTAATCGCCATTCTTCTTGTTGAGCAGTTTCCAGCTCAATAAGAGTGGCTGGAGGGGGGAAATGTGAAGACACAGCACGGCTGAGAGCATCTCAAAGATTTTCAATGGGATTAAGGTCGGGAGAATATGCTGGCCACGCCAAGCCCTTCACACTCCAGGTAGTCATCGACAGTGTCAGCTCTATGGGGACGTGCGTTATCGTCCATTAAAACAAAATTAGGGCCAACTGCTGCAGCGTACAATCTCACAATGGGTTCTAGGACTTCATCTCGATACCGGACAGCCGTCAAAAAACCCCGTTTAAAAATATGCAGGTCGATGCGATATCCTAATGAAATCCCTGCCCACACCATAATGCTTCCGCCTCGGAATGCGTGATGTTCGGTGATGTTTTGACACTGATTGCGTGTTCCTTGTTCACGCCATATCCTTATACGCTTGTCATTTGGCTCCACAGTAAATCTTGACTCATCAATAAACATGACATTGCCCCAGTCAAACACATTCTAATTGACATGTTCCCGGCACCACTGTAATCGTGCCCCTCTTAATTGGACGGATAGAGGAACACAAACTCGAGGTACCCGACGTACAGTCCACTCATATGTAATCTTCGGCGTACAGTAGCTGCACATATCGCCTTACGAATGGACGCTGTAACCATAGATGTCACACGGGTGGAGGTCGCTCTGCGCTTCCGCTTGGCTACAATAGCAATATATCGATCTTCCGCGGGGGTTGTAACCCTTGGGCGACCGGCTACGGGCCTTTGGACAACTGTTTGTGTGGTTTGGAATTGTTTCCATAAACGTGAAATTACAGAATGATGAACGCCGAAGAAAAGAGCAACATCTGTGATCGACTGTCCTGATTCAATGCGCCCCACAGCACGCCAGCGCTCAGAATCTTCCATTCGCCTTCTGGAAGTCATAGAAACACGTATGTCTTGAAAACAAATTGTACGAAAGTTTTAAACACCTTCCATCAGCACTTACAATCAATTCTGTAACCCTTCATAAAGCTGGCTTCTTATAAGACTGCCTTTTTTGCATATTTCTTGACATGAAAGAGCGATTGACTGTTACCTAATATATTTGCATACTTCCATCTACCTCTGCAGCGAATTGCATCCTCTTTAATTCTGATTGGCTTCGGAAATTAGCATTTTCCTCTCCGTGCTTAACTTTTGGAAGTGAGTGTAATTTGGCAAATCACAGCAAATCACAAAATTTTTAAGGAATTTTCTGCGGAAAGATAAAAGCACCAGTATGGCCTATTGAATTAAACATATGATTCT
>KK122427.1:1137867-1161218 GCA_000611955.2 Stegodyphus mimosarum
CACATTGAAGAGAGTTTCTTCTGTGAAAGAACAAATAGAAGGAAGAGTCTCTGCCATCCAACACCAAATCGAACAACAAATTGAAGACAAAGTTTCTGCAGTTGCGAAAGAAGTTGATACCTTGAAGAAATTCGTAGCGACAGCAGGAAGCAATTCGGATACTTTTAAATTTCTAGCCATGCCTGCGCATCCCTCTCTGAAGCTATCGCAATATGATGGGAAGACCTCCTGGCAAGTGTATAAGACACAATTTTCTATAATGGCGGAAGCTAATGGATGGGATTCCCAAGTTAAGGCCTGTCACCTTGCGGCTTCTCTGAGAGCAGACGCAGCGGATATCCTTCAGACTCTTCCCGAAAACAAAAGGCTAGATTTTGAAGCTCTGTCCGGCGCACTGGAGCTGCGTTTTGGAGAGAAGTATTTAAAAGATTATAGCAGGCTTCAGTTAAAATCCCGTCAACAGAAGCCTACGGAAACACTTCAGGAGCTCGCCACGGATGTTGAAAGGCTGTCCCACCTCGCCTTTTCGGAGTGCCCGACAGAAACAAGAGAAATCCTGTCCCTGCAATACTTCATTGACGGCATTCGGGATCCTGAAATACAGCAAGCTCTGCGAGTGGCAGATGTGAAGGATATAGAAAGCGCTCTAGTGTACGCCATGAAGTTCGAAGTAGCTCAGCAAGCAACTCGTAAAGGTCACCACCCACTCAGAGCTGTGCGAGTCCACGAGCCAGTGGATCAGTTGATGGCTCGTTTAGATGATTTAACAAGACAAGTGAATGCCTTGCAGCGGAATATTGGTGATAAGAAACCGACAGTAAAGTGCTGGAACTGCGGTACTTTAGGGCACATGCGAAGGAACTGCCGAATATTCAAGAGCTCGGAAAATAAGACGGACGATATAAACAGAAAATTAAATGCCATGAGATGGAAAAGTAATGACAAAGAACCAAAATGCTGGAACTGCGGAGCTGAAGGCCACCTACGAAGGAACTGCAGAACACCCCAGAGCACGGAAAGTAAGATCATTTCCCAGCAACGACGCAAGAAGCAAATTAATGATCATATCGCGGAGCAGAGTTTGAGCGATAGTGAACAACCCCGTTTTAAAGCGCTCAAGATTTCTGCAGTGTGTGGCAAGAGTAATGGACTATCCATTAATGGGCATATCGACGGAGTTCCTTGCAGTATGATCATTGATACAGGAGCTAATGTTACCATAATTCGGAAGGATTTAGCTCAAAAATTTAAGGAAAAACTGATTTGGACGCCATCCTGTGTTACTCTCCAGACTGCGTCAGGCGAGAAAATTGATGTAGAAGGAAAGTTAAATGTGAACATCACCTTTGGAAGTGCCACCTACCATCACACAGCATATGTGGCGGATATTACAGACCCCTGCATACTAGGATTGGACTTTTTAAGGAAATATAATTTTTCCTTAGACTTCAAAAACAACAAACTGTTTTCAGCGTTTGAGGCCATGACTATCGATCCTCAGAAAGGATCTTCACCACGAAACGCCGACGTGTCGTCTGAAAGACCCTGCTCAGAAAGTTGCCGAAATCATACTGAGATCGAAGAGAAACCCGAGACTACCAGCAATTCTCCAGCCCAGATGCTCATCGGTCGTGATCTTCGTCTGCCTTGTGATTTCTTATCTGACCGCCTTGCAGATGCGCCTTCATCGCCTGAGGAATACATCCAAGATGTCCAGGCCCGGTTTGAAGTGAAGCACCGTTCTGCACGAAAGCGAGTCAGCTTGGCGACGAACAAGATGAACACCCGTTACGACACGAGAGCTACTGGCCATCGTTTCAACGAAGGAGACAAGGTGTGGTTATGGAGTCCGACTCGACGGAATAGACTTTCTCCGAAACTACAGTCACCTTAGGATGATCCTTACACAGTCCTAAACAGGCTGAACGACGTCGTGGTTCGGATCCGTAAGTCATCGAACTCTAAACCTAAAGTCGTTCATTACGGCAGGTTAGTTCATTACTATGGCCATAGCACGTAGTGTATACAGTTGTAAATAATAATGTACATAGTATAAGACCATGGTCATATTTGTATTTAGTATTTGATTTGTATTTGTTAAGTATTAGTATTTGATAAGTATTTGTATTTAATAGCATTTGTATTTGATAGTATTTGTGCTTAGTATTTGATAGTATTTGAATTGTATTTAGCGTTGGATAGAATTTAATTTGCTGAAAGTAACTTATTGGAATTATTGTTTATTTTGTTATTATAAAGTAATGTTTATTAGAACACTGAGGCCTTAGTTGTACGTTTGGCTTCCTGTCCAAGGATTGTACTGCCCGGGACGTGCAGTCCTTGGAAAGGGGGCAATGTTACGAATTTCACATTTATTTGGCTATTTATTTAGAATTGCAATTAAAATTCCTTTTTATTTCCCAGTGCAACGCAGACGATTTTTGAAGAGAAAATTAAGTCGAAAAAAAGAAATAGCAATAAAAATAAAAGAGCGCCTGCATTTAATGCTTAATAAATAAATATCTCAATATCTCGTAATTACTATTGCCATCCAGAAAAATCTAGAAATATCGTGATTGTTCTACTGATAATTAAAAAGCTTATAAAAGCCGAGGTGAAACACCTCACCTCAATTGTTGTTGTTGTTGTTGTTGCTGTTATACTTGTAGCTGTAAAAAGCGAACTGCTGTTTATTTACTTAATGCTGTATTGATTGTAATTAGTGATTTCGCTGTGAGATAGAACTATTTTATCTGTTTTGAACTGAGTGTTTGCTAAACGTTTGAGATATTCTGATATTGTGCGAAGATTTGTGAAGAAATATTTCAGCATTTTAATTTATTTCTTGTGCAAAGAATAAATTTTTGTTAATTTTTTACGACTTGTGCATTCAATATATTACGAACCCGTACGCAAGTAACAGTATCTACCAAAGCAAACTAAATTTCACATTCTTTCAAAGCATTTCTAATTTGAAATAATATGCTTTAAAGTTTCTGAGCATGTAATTAAAATGTTACTCTTATTATAAATCTCGTTGTGTGCCATCCTCCTCCTTCATAATTTGTTAAGTTCTTTGAATTTATCACCCAACATTAATCTCCTGAATATTTTATTAAATCTTGATAATAACAAACTTCCAAAAGGAAAAATCAAAATCTGAATACCTTAAAATGCAGGCATTATGCATTAATAATTAAGCTACCTTCTTTAAACTACTCTTTATTTTAGACTTTTTATGCTTTTATTTAAATATTTTAATGATAGTCATCTAGCACGTCAGATATAATTAAGCATGTTGGTATCTTCATGCAGTTGCTTCTGAAAATATAAATGAAATAATTTTACCAAGTAATGTAATTTACTCAAGGATTCTCATTCCCTATTGAATTTATAATTCAAATGCTCTCCTTTTCTTCCAAATACAGCGTGGCTATAAAATAACGTGAGGTATTCAGAGCCTTCTAGCGAGAAAAGTATTAGACGAAACATAACTAGATTTAATGCGCGTACGCAGTAGACCCTGGGATTTCGATTTCTAAAAAAAAAGTTTTGGCTCTGTTTACCAAATAAAAAGCATTAATTTGCCTAATCGCATTTCGTGTAGCGATCATAAATATAAAAGAAAAGGCTGAGAGAATTCTCATCATTCTGAGGCTTTTTGGATGTCTCTTGCATTACGAGATCGTGCTTTGTTAGTCTTGTATTATCAGCAGAACGAGAATGCCAGTGCCCCCCTTCGTGAATTTTGGAGGTTAAAGAAGTTGTAAAAAGAACCAATAAGCATGATAACTTGCGAAACATGATTCAATGATCTGAAACTACCGAAACTCTATCACAATAACAAGGCCGGGGACACAAAGCGATTAGTCATCAATAAGTTGAAGAAGTTGAAACTGTTATTGTCGAACAGAAGATGGTGAATGTGCAGGGTATCAACAAAGCTGGGGCAGTATCCTGGCACACACAGATCCCATGCTCAACGGTGCAAAGATCCTACACCAGATGTTTAAGTTTTATATGCATAAAATCTCTTGTTCAAGAATTGCTCCCTGGAGATGCAGCCACCTGATTCGATTTTTCATTGAGATGCTTAGCTCGTATGCAAATTGATAGAACATGGTAGTGACAGATTTTATGGAGTGAGGGGAACAACATTTTCATTTTAACAGTGGCATTAATACACGTAGCTACCGCATCTGGGCTGCGAATACTCCGTACACTTGTGTGCAGGAGCTTCTCCACTGGCCGAAAGTCACAGTGTAGTGGATCTTTACATCTTTTATCATTACGACTTACTTTTACGAGGAAAGTCGTGAAAGTGGACTTGTGACCTGTGCCGTTACCTGTACCTGTGACCTGTACCGTTAAAGTTATTTCAATATGCTTCAAAACTTCGTGGTTCCGCAACTGCAGTAACGAGGGTGTCTCGATTCGACAATAGTCATGTAGGATGATAGAACATCACACATTGGACTATTGGTGCAACTTTTCTCTGAAAGAAGAGAAATCTGCTGCATTTCTTATGGTATGGCCACCGAGGTCGCTTCTTGTGACTTCGGAACTTCGGTTATGGTGACCGATTTCCTATGGTTGTGGGGATTTCTTAAAGATGTTTTGCAATTAGGACATGTTCCCGATATCGCAACTTTCAAAGACAAATAACGTTACAGGTACGTGATAAATTAATTCTGATATGTTGCAAGCCACCGTGGGAAATGTCGTGCAACATATGCAGTTCTTGGACCATCACAATGCTGGTTACATTGAACCTCATTTGAAAATAACAGTTATTTTAACACATTAATTTTATTGATCTTTTCTGTGTCGTTTGCCTTTAATCATTAATTATTCACACTAATGCGCTTTTGCAGCACCGAGATTTCTCCTGTTGGTTACTTTTAGCACTATTTTTTTAGAAATCGAAATCCTATGATTCACTATGTACACCCATCAAATCTGATTATGATTCGCCCATTACTTTAATCGCTAGAGGGCTCTGAATACTTCACATTATTTTATAACATCCTGTAGTTCTACTTCCTGAAATTACTGTAAGGCATATGAGGGCCAGATACAGTTACAATTGCATACATAGAGTAATCACAGTTGTTCAATTACAATACCCATTACAGTTATACAGAGGCCGAACAAAAATGTCGCCAGATGGTCACTATGTTTGGCAACATTTAGCTATTTCTTGCCAAAAATTAGTTGGCGACAAAAATTAGTTGTCAAAACTGTTGCCAGCTTGACATCTCGCCAAAATAGCGAGACAGCCATTTACTCAGTGTTAAATAGACTTGTCCTTGTATTCTTATTTTTCCAGCACAGCGTTTCATGTTACATTATACAGAAAAATGCAACAATTTCACGCATATAATTGCACAGAAATCATCTAGCTATGTGCCAAATTTGTAGCGTTGCTTCGCTGCCAAGGACTGAATGTCCTGGATAGTAAAATCCCTGGAAAGAAAGCCGTACTTACAACTATGGAAAATCAATGCAATACTAAAAATAATTGCAAGAAATGACATAAAACAAATCAAATGCTATACCAATAAATAAACGCATACATTTGCAAATTCATATACAAATACGAACTATGGTCTTAATAGATTATTTTCATTGTATACACTCCGGGGACTACGTACTGTGGCGATAGTAAGAAGCTAACCTGTCGTAAAGAACGACTTTAGGCTTAGACTTTCATGACTAGAACTCTATGCAACGTCTTATGGATACGAATTCGGATGTCATTCAGCCTGTTTAGGACTGCGTAAGGATGTCCAGTGTGAGTGTTGTTCACCAGAGAGTCCTTTCTGTCGAATCGGATTCCATAACCACACGTTGTCGCCTACTTTGAAACGACAAACTTCGTCGTACTGGGTCTTCATCTTCTCTGTTGCCAGGTTTATTCGCTCTTCTGCAAAATTTTGCCTCCCTTAAACCGTGCCTTGAGATCTTGAATGTACTCCTCAGGCGATAAAGATGCATCTGGAAAGAGCATGAACAGCAGATCAGAAGGCAGACGAAGGTCACGATCAATGAGAGTCTGGGATGGGGAATAGACTGTAGTCTAATGGGCTGCACTGTGATAGGCCAGTAAGAACAGTGGTAACTTCCTGCCCTTGTCTTTTTGGTTTCTGGAAACCACAAGCGAGCAATTATTGAGGATGGTTCGATTAAATCTATCTTTCATGCCGTCTACTGGGGATGTAAAGTCAACGTTTGGCGATGCCGAGTAGCTTGCAGAGTTCCTTAAATACAGCTAAGATAAAATTTTCTCCCTTGATCGGAATGCAACTGAAAAAGCACTCCGGACCTGGAAATCTAATGCTGTATAATTACTTCTGCTACCGCGACAGCCTCTTGATCAGGGAATAAGGTATGCTTCAGGCCACTTGGTGAAGTAATCAGTGAAACGAGGATGTATTGTTGTCATCAGTAGTTCATGGCAGACGTCCCAGGATGTCACAGACAATATGTTCGAAAGATGCTTCTATATTGTAACATTGAAGCTTTTTTTGGCTGCGTTTCTTCGGCTCTTTCCGTCTAGCATAGGCATCGCAAGATTGGCACCACTTTTGCATTTCACTTCTTGCACTACTCCAGTAGAAACGCTCTCGAACTCTATGCAGCGTTTTCATTATTCCGAAGAGGCCTCCTGTTGGCCTTATATGCAATTCTTTAAGGACGTTCGGAATCTTGGAAGTATCAGCTGCCATCGGAATGTTGTACCATAGCCCGATTTTAACTTCCTGTACAAAATGCCGTTTCGAATATGGAGTGAGTCCCAGAGAGCGCAATATTGCTTTGTAGTAGGACTATAGATTGAAATGTCCTGTCAGGTAGGTTTCCTATTCCATTAAGTCAATTATGAGTTTAATGTCGTCGTCTTCCAACTGGTCTTTCCTGATTTCTTTGCCGCTCCATGGATTGGATATCTTGTTGAACTGGTAACTTGACGTACTACCGGATGAATCAGCATGTATTTTCCTTCGACCCTGGAACAGTATCGGCAGTTTTCTGGTCAGGGTCTTCTGAAAACCTCGTCGGCATTTTCGTGAGACGATCCTTTACTATAACGGATAGTTATGTCATGTTTGTGGAGCCTTTATAGCCATGTGGCTATGTGACCTTCGGGATTCTTGAATTTTAAAGCAAGGTCAGTAATACATGATATGTGCGGAACAGAAATTGTCTGCCGTAGAGATAACTATGGATATGTTCTACAGCTTTAACGTTTGCGAGCAATTTTTTGCTGGTGATACAGTAATTCCTCTCCGGTTTATATAGACACTTACTCGAGTATGCTAAAAACATGTTCTTGGCCATTTCTTTCTTGGAACAAAACACCTCTCTCAACCAGTGACTCTCTCTTTACTCGAATTTGTGTCGAGAATAAATGGTTGTCGAGCTGAGGATATATCAGGATTGGAGCAGATGTTAAAGCTTCCTTCAGCGCTTGGTCTCTGTCAGCTAGTGAAGGGGTCTAGAGATGGAAGAAAAGATCTTCACAAATCTCTGATACGTAGAAGTACAAAGCCCCGAAAAACTTCTCAGCTGATGAACATTTCGAGGCTTCTCCAGTCATTAACAGCTGACTTTTTTCCTGGATCAGTATTGGGCAGAGGTGACATGTCTAAGGTCTGAACTTCATGTCTGAGCAATTACATTTGGTGGGATTTACTTTTAGATTGGCTTCCTTCAGTTTCTGAAGTACCTTCCTGAGACTTTGAAAATGTTTTTTCTCACGCATCTTCTAATCTAGCCGAACCAATGTAGCACAACATAGAATTGACACAGGGGATCATCCATTTAAGAAGCAATATCCAAGACGTCTACCGTTTGTTACAAATTTCGCAACAATATTGAAACTCCTAAGAAACCACTTGGTAAATAAAGAAATAATTTAAATTTATAAAATAATTTTGATGTTGTTTAAGCTTAAGCAGATGAAAAATAATTTCAGAGTTTTACCAAAGTCAAGTTAAGCTTCGGACCTAGCGAAAGTCTTGAAATTTCTGTATCTAAGTTAATATTGCGTGTGTGAAATTATGTATCTAAGTGGCATTAAATCCAATTTATTAGCCCAGTCTTGGAAATTTCATCAAGCAGTGAAAACATTAACAAAAAGTTAAAGGAGTAACCATAAAGATCACATTAAAAAATAATTTACTGCTTTTATTTCAACATTTAGGTTATATGGTTATGGCAAAGCGGATCGGAGAAACAGTATACCTTTATGGAAGTTTTTCTTCTGACTAAAGTATTTTCACATTATAGTATATACTGCATTACAGCAAAGCACAGTAGAGCTATTTAAGGTAAGAATTCCTTCTCTGGGGGACGACTTTTTAAGGGAACTGGCTCGTATTTATGTTACACATGAGGAAACCCCGAAAACTCGCAAGAAGCTACACCGTTCGTTGGAATTTATGATATATATGTTATTTTCTCCTGCCTTTCCACATGCTTTCGTTGTGTGACTGGAAGCACACTAGACGTGTATTTGGGAGGTCCAGAACTCGAATCCCGGCGAGAGTAGTGCACATTTTCCACTTCTGCAGCATAAAAAATAACTAATGACGCTACAGTGGTGACCGAACTAAAAGATGATGGACGATAATTCGTCACAACCAGAATTTGGCAACTGAATTACCTCTTCCCCAGTCGGCCTTTAAAAGAGAAAGTACATAAGATATTTTCTCCCTTGTTTCCGCATGCATTCGTAGTGTAACTGGAAGCACACTCCACGGGTATTCAGGAGGTCTGGAATGCTAATCCCGGTGAGGTCTGTGCATATTTTTCATGTGTTCAGTATCAAAAAAACTGATGACTACAAATATGTAAGGAAAATTGTACCAAATCTCATGCAATTAGTCTATCCTGTGTCTCGAAATTGAGCAGTGGACTAACTGATAACATTCATTGGTCTTATTCATTCACCCATTGGTAAAAGGAAACGCAAGCTCTGATCTTTAATGGAATAAAGAAAAATCTACTTGCTTAGCATTCATATTGAAAAATTTCCAGTCCTTTTACGTCTGCGCAAATTTAAATGTGTATTTTGTCTCTAGTGGAAACCCAATCAACACGTATGCTGCTAAATGCTGACGTAACTGTGGCGGTAGAGGATACTAACTGCAATAGAATTTCACTCGTAGTTGCTTTCATGGCCAGTATCCACTATGTACCAACTCTTCAAATCCTAGATTTAAAAAAAAAAGTAAAAAAGCTCTCAGCACAGATTTAGCGGCTGAGTGTTGGTATAATGAACTTATTATTTTCTAGTCCCATGTTCAAGTGCTCTGTACAAGTAACCGAAACAAAATGCCAAGCAGATATAAAATAGTGCTATCTTAATAAGTGAAATGCACATGTTTTTGAATGAACACATAAATTTCCAACTCTACGCACTGATTTGTATTTCTCAGAGTCACCTACAGTTATCAGGCAGACTATATATAAGTGAATTGTAAGCGAACCTTACATAAGTGAATACCACAAGTGACTACTATGAATGTGACAAGCAAATATTACAGCAATATTCATTAAATTTGTGAATCTCAAATGCCTGTTGGTGGAAGTATGATTTTCTAACAAACGATTTTACATAAACTTGTTTTTAAACAGCGCCATTGTGGTCAATGTTGTCACTTATTTCTCTGTAGTACAGGAAGTGTCTGTCTGAATTTGTTTCCATAATAACATATGTATGTGTGCTTATCCTCCATCTTCATAAATAGATAAATAGATAAGATGTTATGCTTAAAACAAAGACGAATTGAACTTAATATATTCTTCTCTTGTCTCTGTGTTATCTATGTGCGCATCTTGCTACGTATTAACATAATAATATGCAACAATTTAAAATAATTTAATTGATTTAGTTTAAAGTAAGTACTGAAATGGTCATTAACCGGAATGAAATCCGGTCTATCACCAGTTTAGCTCATTTTAGGATTACCCTAAACAAAATTAAACGGCTCAAAGGAAATCTCTTCAAGAGGCTTATTGTTTTTAGTTCACGGATTTCCTGTCTTGGTGAAATGAAAAATATTACCACCTGAAGAAAATATTTGCTGGAAACATGCACAGTCGTTTAGGTAAAACAAATGCAAAAATACCTCTTAAATAATCAAATCTTTGTGAAATGATTGAACGTATTCCCCATGGGATGTAAATTTATGGTAAAATAATTATCATCGTAAATATTTCCTCTAACAATTTGCTTCACCGGTTTAAACAGCTGATTTTGAGAATAAGACATCATGGTCTATATTTTTAATTTCTGAGAGACTAATATTATTCAGCCATTAGTAACTGCTTAAAACTCTTTTAGCTGTTAAAAGTTAATTTGCACACCAAGATCTAATTGCGATTTCCTTTTAATCGTATAAATTTTATCATGTCTTCTTAATTTTTATGTATTTTTGTTCTTTCACAATTTTAAATAATTAAGAACTTATATTGCAAGATTATCGCACACTTTCTTTTGCTTTGTTTGCTTCATTCTTAAGATATTTTTTCATCACCAAATTTATCACTTTGCAACCTTACCGAATTCTTTTGCTATTTTGCGATATCACAAATATTTTCTTTCTGTAAACACAAAAAGGGCACGCTATTGCTGAAATGTGAAAATAATTTTAAACAGTTGTTGAAAAGCACATAGCAGCCTATGAGTGGTTAAGTGCAGCGGAGTTCTGCTCATTTCTTCTCTCTTCTGATTCTGATGGGTTGAAAGTGTTAGCATGAATATACTTCTTTTAACCAAAAAGGGACGTTAGTCCCGAATGCGAAATTAGTCTCGAAAGGCATTTTACGTTTAATCATTTTAAACAGCATATCACTTTTAAATCTGTTGCCACGAAATATTATCCTCTGCATTATATTTAAAGAAATTAAATAATGAAGAATCTGCATGAATATGGGCATTTTTCTCGCATTGTGAGAATACGAAAGTACCTAGAGCCATCCAATTTTTGAATAACGTCGTATTCCACCCGAACATGGCCACATGGAAGCCCAAATTTTCAATTTTTATTTTTTAATTATCTATTCCATATTTTTTAAAACATCGACGAATTTTTTATTAACAACTCAGTGATTTTAAAGCGAATAGTGGCAACGAAAAAATGAAAAATTATATGTCCAGTGCGCAAGACTCTCTATCGGAAATTCTAAAGATATGGTGTTTTTAAATAATTTGTAATTTTGCCGTTGAATAGAATTTTATGTGAACGGGAGCCAAAAACGGGATATTTAGTACATAAATTAACACACAAAGTGTTAATACTAAAAAGTCAAAAAAAGCTTCGTAAAGTCATCTTAATAGATTGATATGATGAACTGAGAAGAGACTGAGAATAAAACAGAAAAATGTGTGTCAACACTTAAAGCTGCACCTGGAATTCTTAAACGTATACCGCTAAGCTGCTTTAAAATTTTTGTAATTTTGTTGTTGAATTGTATATTGCGTAAATGCGGAGAAAATTATGCTTAATAATAAGGCTAAAAAGACAAAATAAAAATGAATTAGTAGGAGGGAGAGTAACAGCAGACTGGTAGATTACGAGCTCAGAGAATACGTAAAAAACCAAAAGCATTTTGGGTAGCCTTTAAAATCTGAAACTTTCAGATTTCTTTTTCTAATGAATTCTAATTTTTTTCATTGGCAGACTTGAGTTAGTTTCTCTTATAAAGCCCTCCATAAAAGCTTCTGTTCTGCAGATAGCTCGGATTCGTTTTGATATAATTAATTGAAGAAAAGACGCACTGGAAACTGGTTTATAGTATTTTTAATTAAACTTATTACCTAAATTGTCATTTCAATTTCTTGAAGTTTAGCGCTCCTTAGAGAAATGATTTAAAACAAAATTAATCAGGATGCTTTTAAAATTTATTCGTAGAGTTAGTAAATCAATCCCTTCTCGGTTAATTGCTATAATAACAATTCTACGTTATTGTTTTGATAACTTCACTTATTTTATGATTTGAAATTTATCCCATCAAAAATATCATCTACTCTAAAGCTAATTCTTTAGTATAGATGAATTTCGAAATATATGATGAATGTCAGTAAATCTTACAATTCTGCAGTCTTCTAGTTGCGTGGCGTGCCAAATTAAAATTTATATTCATTAGAGCGAACGGAAAATCTGCTGAGCTCGTAAATTTTTCTCAAGAAAGCAAATACTGTTTTAGAACCTCTTAGTCATAAACTAAACATGTTAAAGTTTAAAAATACTTATCGTACTATGTTGAAATTCTGTAAATTCCTCATACTTCCGTTCTTTTTAAGTATACTTTTATGTCTTTTTAAAGCAGCTTGTCGAATGATTCATAGTAGATACAGAAACATATTTTATGTCAGAAATAAGCTTTTATTATTTCACGGAAATGGCTCATAAAATCACACACGATTATTTTTAAGAGAATTCTCATATTAATGAGTAGCAGTAAAATTTTTAAGGCAGTAATTTTAAATTAATTAGAATGTTTCAGGGTAATATTATTTCATTAAATTTCACGACACTAAAATAAATGATGTTCTTTAACATAAGTAGAGTTCTTCCAAGTAACACAATAAAAAAGAATGAAAGCTAAATGACAAAAAATTAGATATATAACTTGCCGCGACAAAAGTATAAAAATATAAAATAAAAAAATAACCTGAAAATAAAATAAAAAAATTCTGAAAGGTTTCAGATTTTAGCGGTTGCCGAAAAGGATTTGTTAAGGTTTTTTGCGCTCTCACTGTGCTCGTAGTCTACCATTGTGCTCTTGCACTCACTCCTGCGAACTCTTTTTTTTTCTTTTTATCTTTTTAGCTCGATTATTAAGCATCATTTTAAGCGCAATTACGTCACATATAATTCAACAAAAAAAATTTAATAAATAAAAAATTTAAAATTTTTTAAAAGCCGCGTAGCAGCATATGTTTAGAATTTCCGCTGCAGTGTTAAGTGTTTTCATAACGTTTTTATATTTTTTCAGTCTTTTCTTAGTTTATCATATCAATATTCAATTTCCTTAAAAAGATGACTAACAAAACAGTTTTGTCTTTTTTTATTCACTTTTTTTATGTATTAACTTTATTTCTTAGTTATATATTACCCCATCGACCGCTGGTATACGTTTTCGGAATGGTGACCAATCGCCAATGGTTACTGCCGAATCCTAAAGGACATGGTCACCCATAATTGGCTCTAAATCGCGTTACTTGGCCTATCGACGGGATAATACGTAAGTACCCTTTATTTATTAAATATCATGTTCTTCACATTTACGCCACGTAAAGTTCAGTTCAACACTAAAATCGCAAAATATTTAAAACAGCATACCTGTAGAATTCGCCGATAGATTTTTATACTCTCCCATACATATTTTTATATTCGTTGCATTGTTTCTTTAAAAACTAACCGCTTTGAAAACATCCTCAGCTGGCAGAAAACGGGTCGAGAAAGAAGTATATGGCATTCAGACATCTATGAATCTTTTTGAACTTAATGGGAAACAGACCTAAGTACTAGAGCTACTGCCCGTTGCGTTTGTGCTTCAATATGTCATTTGTGCTCACATATTTCTATATGCAAAAATTGTTTGCTAGTAGAAATGCAAATTAAGAGAGGGTAGGGGATTTTCGCATATAGTTTGCTCTACCTTCTTTTAATGTGTACCTCATGAGTCCTGAATCATTCTGTCAATCTGCTGATAATCAGTTTTTCTCCTCACTCAAGTAACTATGAAAGCAAAGAAAAATAAATACTGTTTCTCAAAATGGAAAAGAAATCATTAAATAAAATAGAAACTGGAGTATCCTGGTTGTTACTCTTCGGTAATAAATAAAACTCCTCCATGTTAAAGAAACACTTTTCTCTGTTCCACAAATCTTTATGATTAATATCTCAGCCTTAGATGCCATTTCATGGTGTAATCAGATATCGAAAAAGCATTACCTAAGTTCACTGCTGTATTTCTACTCCTTACATAAACTGATATCGGAATGCCAGTTTGGTGAATCATTATTCAGTTGCGTTGGTTTTTTTATGATGTATCATCAACTCATGCTTGAAAAGGACTCACGCAGTGATGCCACAACTTTTTGTAATATTAGGTATTGAATATCAGATATAAGCCATAAACTCTAAAAATCAGTTACAGACTGATTAAATTTGAAAGACAAATTAAAGATCTTATGCAATGCAAATGTCAACACTATGAGAACTGATTATGCGGGAAGTCGTGACGGAAACTAAATTAAGGATTTGTCCAATGATAATATTTGTCATTAAGTTGAAGATGTATATATGGCAGTATAAATTCGTAACATTCATAAAAAATCACCAACTTTAAATTTTATATGATTGAAAAAGAGTTTCTTTTTCTTTTTATAAACCAGACAACAGCCGAGTATTGAATTCAGACAAAGACACCAAGATCTGACTGTAGTAAAGGTTAAGCTTAATATCAAATTAATAGAAAAGCATGGGTCTCTCTCTATACATTTATTACAGCTGCATTATGTGTTAAAATGGTAGTTTATATAAGAAATACACTTTGTACCTATTGCCTAGGCAATACAATAGCAGAGTAACTGTCTAACATACATTATTTAGGATTGGTACTTCTAAGACTGAGATCTGTTTCCTCTCTTGGACTTTAAGACTTTACATATAAATATATAGATATAGAATAACTTCGAATAACTAAAGTTCTGGATTATCCGAATCTAACTGTGCGAAATTACTTCAGATCATTCATAAAAGCTGCTTCTTCATGGATATTTTAACCGAACGTATAGAAAATACACAGGTGTGAAGGTTTCAGTTACAAATTATGTAAATCACTGAAATAGTCATAATGTATTTTGATATATGAAAGCATTTTGATGTTGAGGTAATAGCGAAATTTCGTGGTAAAAATGCTATAATGCAAAAATTCTTTAAAAAACAATTTTTCCCAGTAGATTTACATGGATAACATACATTACAAAATGATTTGTTTTTTTAAGTTCAAAATGCTGTAAATGTTCATAAAAATTACCCGTTCAATGCCATAAATTAAACGTATTTCATTTTATGTAACAGTTAAATATATTACTGAAAATTAAATAAAGTTTTAAAATCATTAAAAATCAGCATTTTGACTTATGTAAATATACTTGAATGAAAAATATATTTAATACACTGCTGGCCACTCAAATTACAACACCAAGAAAGACAAGAAATATCACATTGAAATTTACTTAGTAGATAACATGTTCACCAGGTGTCAAATGATTAAATTTATAGACTTCTGTGAAGTGTGGTTCCTTCCAGAATCAGTAGCCAGAGTAGCCGCCATTATTGGAGATCACCGCTGCCACACGCCTCGGCATTGATTCAAAGAGACTTTGGATGTGTTCTTGGGGTACAGCAGACCAAGCAGCTCCCACATCTTGCCAAAGTTGATCTGCTGTGGCAGATTGGGATGTAATCTGGGTCAGCAACCATGGACCACATGTTTTCTGTCGGCGAAAGATTCGGAGAGCGATCCGGCCAGGGAAGCAATTCAATCTGGCGATTGACGGCTTGCCACGTGTGTCGCGCATTATCCTGTTGAAATATGGCTGTGGGCAAACCCTGAAGGTAAGGAAGGACAACTGGCTTCAAAACCTCGGAGATGTAGCGCTGGCTGTTTAAAGTTCCGGCAATGCGTACTAGAGGAGCGCGAGAGTGATATCCAATACAGCTCCATACCATAATACCCGGTGCAGGACCAGTGTGGTGGTGCACAACGCAGCTGTTCAGCATCCTCACTCTCTACAGTGTCTCCAGACTCGAATCCGACCATCGTGGTGTTGCAGATAGAAGCGTGACTCTTCAGCAAAGACAATTTCATTTCATTCTGCCGCCCACATCTTTCGTTCATCGCACCATTGGCAGCGGAGATGTCTGTGGTTCTGCATCAAGGGTAGACGAAGCTATGCACGTCTTGCAAACAGATCACTTTGCTGTAAACGGCGTCGAATGGTACACGCAGGCACCGGATAATGCGTTACAGACTGAATGTGCTGTGCTATGGTTCATGATGTGACTCAGCGATCCGTCACTGCTATGCGCACAATGTTCCTGTCATCACGTGAAGCGGTGCACTGAGGTGGATGCGATCGAACACGTCGGTCCGTCTTACCCTCCTGCATCCAACGGTCACATATCCGCATTACGGTTGTTTGGTTTCGTCCAACACGACTACCGATTTCCCTGAAAGATAATCCACACTCTCGGTAGCCCACTATCCTTCCTCTGTCGAACTCGGATACTTGATCAAACGATGATCGCTGTTTACTGCGAGCCATAATTTGATCTTTTTTTTTTTTGGAAAAAAACCACAAGAAGAACACAATTCCCGAACTTGAAATCGTCGAAAACTCCAAGCCTTAAATAGCGCTTTGAAGTGGCGCCACAAGCGCGCGTGATGTGCGTCTGCGCTGAAATTCTAATCATTTGCATATCTCACCTCCGCTAATTCGTGTTGTAATTTTCATGTTATTTGCATGCTTCTTTCAGGGTGTTGCATTTATGGTGGCCAGCAGTGTAATACAAATTAGCATTCTGATAGAAAATATAAAAAGCAAGTTATTTCTGTATTTCTTTTACTATACAAAATCTTTCACCGGTGCAATGGTTGAAAAACATGTTTGGTAAACTTATACAGATTTAAAGTTTCCGCTTTCAGCCATCAGTTTCTTTAAAATCTTATTTATTTACATATTTATTTTGTTTTTTCTTTCCATTCTTCTGATTTAATAGGCCACAAAATGTATATAAAATGAAGTGAAAGGAATTGCTTTGTAAAAGTTACGCCACAAGTAAGCACGCGCTTATTAGAAAACAATCCAGATAATTGTGTTCCAATCTTTCTGCAGGCTAAATACATATGGTTAATGTTCTGCACATGATTAATTGCTTGGTAAACGATAAGCATAACACTTTGTCCTCAATAAAACCATGCACATACTTTGTTCTCAATAAAATCATATACAACAAAATTATTCCTCATTTTCTTGAGAATTATTCCTCATCTTATCCTGAATAAAATTATGCACTCAAAAAAAATGGTCGCGTGCACAGAAAGTTTAATAAAAAGTAATTCATTTCAGTTATATTACACACTGTAAAACAAATTTCCCTGATTTGGAGACGAAGCTGGCAAATCATCCCTAAGCTTGTTTAGTTTATTTTTAGAAAAGGTTCACTTCTTATGACTAAGCAACCGTTCAGAAAGTAAACAAAGAGCAGTTGGCTATACACAGATCGTAAACGGTTTTCCATTATTTTTAGTAGTTTGTATATTTTTCAATGAAGGCCTACGATCCAAAAAACCACTTATCATTTTCCGAATTCAAAGAAAAGCAGTATAAAAAAGGAATTGCGTCGTAAGACGTTTCTCCAGAAAAGTACAAGTGAGATGGAACCCCTACTTCATAAATCTGCTTCTGGTGCAATCTCTAAACAGCAATGGTTATAAAAGCCGGCCAATATGTAAATATCGTATGCGATCACTTAAGTTAATTCAACAGCTTCTCAGAAATATATATTGCACTATATCATCATTTCACTTCTTTAAATCAACAATAAAACAAACAAGCAAAAAATATGTAAGTTAAGCGAAAACAAGTTCCATTTTATTTGACTTAGAAACAAACAGCTATTCAAATAATTTGAGTTCCAGATACCTGGAGTCCGGATAGTTAGAACTTCATTAGTTTCTTTCAGCATTTCTTGCTTGCTTCATTCATTTGTCTGTTGTAGGGGGAAATATCTTAAGAAATCAGAAATTTTCGAAATATAGTACAAATGAAATTATTAAAGATTTGCAGCAATTTTTTCAGTAAATCTTCTTTTAATTTGTGAGTAGAATCTTCGATAATAGATTTTTTATTTTTATTAGTATAAAATAGATCTGGAATCTGTAGAATTTTTGTAAAAATTTCTATTCAAAATAGTCTTACACAGAAAATACGTGTAATATGTATATGCATGGAAGTCCTGTATAAATTAATATATTATATAAGGTATTAGAATAATATAATACATAATGTAAGGTGTTAGAATAAACTGATCTTATTTCCATGAGTCAAAAACGGGACATAGGGATAAAACAAACAGGGCGATTGTTAATCATGACAAAGAAAGATGACAGAAAATGGTTTATAATGTAAATATATTCAACTTAAAATTGTTCTCTAGTAAGAGAAATGGCATAATAAAATCTAAACATATTTATTAGAGGTGAATGATGTTTGATCTACAAATATTTCTTTATGATATTGCCTTACATAGTATTTTTTCTATACCTTAAGATTTCTCACCTTTCATCCCCCAGCTTATGATATGATACTATGATACATAGTATCATATCATAAGCAACTATGATACATAATTCAGCATAACTTTCGTTAACCTGGATTTCTTTTCCTGCCCCATACTTTTCATAACAGAAAATATTGTCTCAGGGTTTTAAAAATTTTTCAATATCAATACTTTTGCACATTTCAGAAAATTTCTCTACAGTTTTATAAAACGCGGTAATTTTCTCTTTATTACACATGTTCAACTGATCACAATTTTTAACCCTTTGAGTACTATAGATACGAATGCTAATCAAAGAAGCTAAGCATTCCAACTTCATAATTATTCTGCCATTAATAATATTTATAGACATTTATAGGTTATGAACAATACTTTAATATATTAATAAACTATTACATACTATAAAACAATAATAATATTGTTTAGTAAATTTAGATATTTCATTAAAAACGAGATAAAGTTCTCATCTTTATTAAAACTGCAAGTTGACCGGAAAATGTTGAGAAAGTAATAATATCCCGCTCAATGGTATATGTGGTTAGTTAGTTTGGTTTAGTTGATTATGACAAAGCATACTAGGGCTATCTGCATAAGGAAAGGGATTTCTTCATGGAGGATTTTCTAAGAAAAACTGGCTCGTATGCTGGTTTACACATGTGGAAAACCACGAAAACGCCCATGCAGTCAACTCATTTCCTTGGAACCAAACCTAAGCCGGAACTACCAGAGTTCGGCGATTTTACCGCTCAGCCGCTGGTCGGCAAATAGTATATGTATGATTAGCCTACGTTAAGAATAGCTTTTATCACTCACATATTTTTTCAGTGATTAGATATATTTATTAAGAAATCAAATAAAGTTTAAACTATTAATTAACGAGTTTATTGCTCTTATTGGGCTCAATTTCTTAAGCATTGCCTATCCATTAAATAGGAAGAAAATTTTTCATTTTTACGTTTTGCCGAATGATAATACTCTGAGAGCTAGTTAAATTGAACACCTTATCTTTCGCACAGCGACAACGTTTGCGAAAGGATGGTATGCCCATGGCAATGCAACATAACGGTAAAAAAGTTTTCAAAGACTTCACTGAAAAAAATCAGTTAAAATGGAAAAAATAATTTTTAAAATAAATGCAGTTTTCAAAGTATTTAGAAACAGAAAACATGCAAAGAAAACGCTTAAGACTGATTCATTACTTTAAAGTTTTGAACAATGAAAGCACAATTACTGAAAAGAATGTTGTTTTAATCTTTTATTGTTAACAAACATGAAGCAGTGTGACTCAACAGAAGGGTCTCAAAGTGTAGCAGAATAAAATGCTTCATAACCTAAAAAAAGAACTCTTGAGTCTTTTTAAAGGTTGCTGCTATACGATGCAGATAGCAACTGAATGCAATCAAAATATTTATTTAACTTTTACTGTTAAAGAAATACACTGTGATTTTAAATTAAGCAACCTAAATAATGCATAGAATTCATGCAATTAATGGCAGTTATCTTCCACGTGATTATCCGTGGTAACTCCGCTTTGATAATGAATAAAAGAGGAATTTGTTAGGTACTATTTTTTTGACTGAAGGCTCAGAATTAAGGATGTCTTCTCTACTACTTAGTTAAAATGTAAATAAAACATACGCGAAAGAATATTGCTATAATTTGAGATGAAACAGTGGTAGTTCATTCAATTAGAGTTTTATTAAGAAATTTAATGTAATTGTAAAAAATGGGCAATTCTATATCTCCCGTTCTACTGGGCCATTGATGAAATTTAACCTGCTTTTTCATGTCTCAAAAGCCCGACTAAGCATATATACTAGATTTTTACTTAGCATTGTTCTAACATAGGTATTCTCACACAAAATCGGACTTTTTCCGAAATGATATACTCGTTTTGTTTCTATATTTCTACTCTACGACTCAAATTATGCCAAACTGTCAAAATTTATAAAACTCGCAGGAGCAGTTTTTAAAGCATTAGCTTTCAAAATTTTAGCTGCTCAATGTTAATTAAAATTTGGTATATGTTTATTAATATCTCTTTTTTTATTAAGATTCCTTCTTTCACAGTTCGAAAGTTGGATTCAATCCAAATAAAATTCGTAGTTATTTTCTGATTTGTTTTTTTTTCATTTGTATTCTTTAGTAAATTTTTTATAAATTTTTATAAAACATTTTTGTTTTATAACCTATGAAATGTTTGACATCTTCTTAAAGTATATTTCTAAGCCTACCTGCAAAAAGTTAGAGCTTTTTTTTCCAAATTTCTAAAGATATACGTGACGAACATCAGATATACGTCACTGTAAGGAAATTTGATTTCGATTAATACCGTTTGGAGTCTCAACGGATTTGTCAGACGAAACGCATTTGCATGATTTTAGTTAATCAACTTGGTTAAGGTTTCAAGCACTTTTCCTTTGGCAAGCTCTGTTTGAAGCTTTGAACAAAGAAGATTAACAAATTAATTTTTAAGATTAAGAATTAATTTTTGTGCACGTTTTTCAATTGTTCTGTAGTATGGATAGATTTTTTTAAATATTTTTCAATTTGCTTTATCATTCAAATTACATAGTGTTTCAGGAATTTCGGTAGGATACTACAAATGTTTTTACGAATTTTACTAGGTTTCAAACTTCCTTTCTTCTTTATGACGGCCATAAGATATACGTGACGAACGAAAGATATATATTGGCAATATTTGGCACATTTGTTATAACAATAATAAAACCAAGTGTGGTTTACGCAGTTTATTAAAATTATTTGAAAGAATGAATAATGCACCTTTTTATTTCACTCGTGTGTTACGAATGGGAAAACAGTGCACCAAGATAAATTTTTGAATTTCTCAGTAGGTTTCTCGCCAAATGATACACAATTTATGAATAATTTGAATCGTAGAACTGAAATATGGAAAAAATTGGTATGTCATTTCAAAAAAATCCGATTTGTGTTCAATGCTATATATAAATCAAATATACGTTCTAAGCCGTGCTTTAAAGACATGAAAAACGGAAGTTAAATTCCGTCAAGTAGCCCAGTAGAACGGGGGATACAGAACCGTTCCCCCTTTTTTGTGCAGAGTGTAGATTAATCAGATGTGTGTATCAAACTACATGTTATGAAACTGTAGGAGGAAATAATTCAAAACTAGATCACTTTGATGAGAACTTTAAAATCCTTACGATGGATTTCGTCAGGAAATGAAAAGAAAATGTCTTCTGCAGAATGAATCTTTTGCTGCGTTAATCATAAAAGATTAAAATGGTGTTGTCTTGGAAATACCACTATTATTTTCAAAATTCTAAAATCTTTAATTTACGAATAAATTTAGATAAATCGGAAGCTAAAAAAGTGCTATCCCAGTTGTTTTTTTCTTTTGATTGTGCGTTTCGTTTCGAACAAACAACGTTCAAACAGCGAACGCAAAACAGAGTTCTGAGAATGTGTTATGTCAAAGAGGTAGGTATTCAAGAGCTACATTTTTAGCACTTTATTTCTTTGTTAGAATGCTGCTTAATATTCTGTGGCTTCGGATATTAAGCAGACATTACCTAAAATTACAAGCAAATAATGCAGCCCCGAATATTGTGTTATAGCTAAATGATGGACTTGCTTAGTTATAAAATAACGATTCTTCAAGTATCGTAATCTGAACCTAGCATTTTTGACAATTTCTTCTTTGCTATCTAAATCTGCATGACAATTCAGTTGGCAAGGAATTTGTCATCAAAAAAATTTTGCCATTTAATTAGATCAGGATAGATTAGACAGGAAAAAAGACCTCACCTTCACCAGCAAGAAAAAAGCTATTAGAAACAACAGAAATGTTAATAGTCCCTTAAAATGCTTGGAAACCCTCCCCCCCCCAAAAAAAAGAATCTGATTAAATTAAGGTCGTTCAATGTTTTGTAATTAAAGAATTTCCTTTTACAGGAAAGTGTAAAGCCTAGTGATAATAGGAAATTTCGGAAATGTATCGAAAAAAAGAAAAAATACCATTTCATAAAACATTCATTTTAAAATTTCATATTTAAAGAAATATATATATATATATATATATATATGCATGTTGAGATTTTGATACAGATATACTTACACACTTGACGGAATTATGTACATAATTATGTATTACATGAATTATGTGCATTGCATAAATCATATACATTTTGCAAGGAAATCTTTTTTTTTTCCTTTCCCCTAACCCCTAACGGAGGAAACCTTCCAACCTTTCCAGAAAAAATGTAATATATTACAAATTGAGGGAAATTATTGTTAAAAGTCTCGTGCTAAGGAATCTTGTAAAATAACTACGTAGCTACGTCTTAAATATAAAGTCTTTTCTTGATAAATGTGTAAGTGCTCACATGGTAATAACATATGATAAAATAAATATCATCGCAAATTTCCGCCTTACCATTTGCAACCGCTGTTTGTTTAAAATATGTTTTTAGGAGATAATCTGGAATCAAACTGTGAGGATTAAACTGAATTTTTTAATTTATGATTCTTGTGTTTTTATTTATTTATCTATTTTGAAATCGTAATAATGCGCTATCGAAATGTTAGCTTCCACAGCTAGAAAATTCCACAGTGCAATTTTTTTTAGTTAATCTTTTAAGCGAAATGCTCCCATGGTTTCTAAAGTTTACTTCTAAATAAGCTTCTTCCTTCTCCTTCTATTAGTTAAATATTCAATTTTTTTCATTATATTCAGTGTAATCATGGAGATTTTATTACGGACATAAATTCAGTCCTTGATTTCCGCGTTCATAAATGAACAGCATGCCTCCATTAATTGCAATGGATGCGAAACTATCTAAGGCATCAAAAAAGGCATTAGAAAGAAAACGAAATTCTCCCCTCCCCCCATTATTTAAGGCGTAATCCTTCAATGTTTAAGACGACTCGATAGCTAACGTCATTCAATATGCGAATAGCCCCTGTTTGCGACAAAAGCGCGGAAGAGATGGCCCATCTACGAGG
>KK122427.1:1161283-1227933 GCA_000611955.2 Stegodyphus mimosarum
GAGACACATTCTCTCCAGAAAGTTGCCCTCCTTTTTTATTTCTTCTTTATTTATTCCCTTCGCTTTCACAGCTATCGGTACTTCCACTGCCTATTATGGTCACGGGGAAACTCGATAGGTGCCGGTGGGTCACGTGGCAGTCTGACGTAAAGTTGCCTGTTCTCTCTTCTTCCCCATTCGGCTGAGGAGGTTTTTGTCATTTTTGATTGTTCCGTTTTTGTGTTAAATTTGGGGGTTTCATAATTTTCTTCTGCTAAAAGAGGGGAAGCGTACAGCGACTTTTGGGAATAGGAAATAACAAATGTATCAAAACTAGCTAAAAAAATATTTTTTCTTCCGAATGAATTTTTTCAAGTTAAAAAGGAAGATCCATTTACCCTACGTTCTCATCTGAAATAACTAATTATTTCAAAGTGCGCAAGCTTTATTTGCTTCCCCTTTTTAATTACAGGGAAACCTCGGATCATGAGCCCCTCACTTCACGAACAGTTCGGATCACGAACTAATTTTCTGAACAAAAAGCGCTTCGGATGATGAATGCTGTTTTGAGTTACGAACACTTAAATCGGCAACATACGATTTTCCAAGATGGTCAGGGCCAAGGTCAGAGCCAGTGCATCTTGCGCGATCTCACCGAGTGACAGAATTTGTCTGGGAGGGCAAGTTTTTTAGAATTTAGAGATACATCGAGCAGTAAAAATTTAGGGATAGAAAAACTGTTATGAGAGGCATTAGACAATCAAATTTAAGGGCCACAGAATTTTTAGAAGCACCAGGCATCAGAATTCAGAACTTGCAGAGATTGTACCGGGCGGTCCCAAAGGTGTTTTGAAGTAAGCTGTTAACATTGAAAGTCTGAAAACATCATTCTAAAGTTTTCTGTTGGTTAACTCTCATTAGTGAAACTTGGCAGCAAGTGACTTACAGGACTATGAACTCAGTCTAGACGAAATTATACAGATCGGGCTGCAGGAGTGACTTTGTAAAAAATCACACTAGACAAATTTTAAGTGAAACAGAATCTCAGAGAGTCTCAAGTAGAGTTAAGTGGCGCTTAAAGATAAAAGAAGATGCCCAAAAGAAGGCCTGATGTTTTTATGGAAGAGAATTTCACATCTAAACTCTAATATTTTAACCTCATCATTTTCCACTTATGCAGTCCGCTATCCTTCGTATATTTTATTTCCCCTTCATGTATTTCAGTTTTTGTCTATTTCATCTGTTTAATATTGCGTATATCTTTTTTGTTTTATATTTGCTTATTTTCATTGGTTTTGGTTATGAACTTGTGTGGAACCAATAAAAAAAACCTGTTGTAAAGATTAAATGAGCAAACAATCTTCTGTAGTCCAGGGGGAAAAAATTAATCCATTTTATATTAATTCCTATGGAAAAATTGTTTCAGTTCACGAACATTCGGTTGATGAATAGCATTCAGAAAGGAATTAAATTCGGAAACCTAAGTTTTACTTTACTTTGAAATTCAAAAAGCATCTAAATGAGGAATCCCTCGGTCAAACTGCAACGAAGTATCATCGCAACTTGAAAAATAACAATCGATTATTGACGATAATCTATGTTCTTTAAACAATAATTGCATTTGATTCTGTTGAGATATTAAGCACATATTTCAGGTACTCCTGTATCACACAAAGGCTTCGAACAAATGATTTCGTGTTGTAGAAACAATAATATATAGGAAAAAAAAACCTCAAGGTTAGGTTCCAAAAATCAGGAAAATTATTCTATATTTTTTTATTTATAAATATCAGAAATATACGTATTACAGATACAAATATTATAATTATTGATTTAATATATTGTAAAATTAGTATTAAATAAATAACTTTTTCTCCTGCCAAGCCTCATTAACTTACACCATTTCCCTGCTGACAAAATATTCTTCTGTTCTGAGCTTTCTTCTGCAGCGTCTTCATTTCCACGCTGTTCTCTTCCAAAATAACTTTTATTTCCATTAGTTGAGTTTCCCTGGCAGTTCATGATAAATTTTGTAGTTGTGGTGCAAAATATTTTCAAGCTTTCTATCAAATTTCACTCTTCTTTCAACTGAAGAATATGCATTTAAAAAATTAACTCTAATATGAGCATGCCTTGCAAATATTTATTTTTTATGTATTTATTCATTTTTGTCAGCTACATTTGGAAATATTTTATTATGCTTCTAAGGAATTTTATTTCGGTTTAAATTCTTTTCTCTTTCCTATTGTCTTTCACATGAAATACAGTAATGCAATAAATTAAGATTTTAGTCTAAAAACATATTTCTCCAATCGTGTGTTAAAAAAAAAAAGAAATCTTCTTTTAGAAGTTAAAACTTCTTTGCTGTAATTTACTCTCGATGCGATTTCTTAGCAATACGTGAAATATGATTACTTAATCAAAAAAAATTAACCAGTTAGCAAAATCTTGATATGATATTTAATTCCGCTGAATAGTAGTAAAGTGCTTACAACAGGAAAATGCAATACGTAGTTTGAATACTTACCTAGAAAAATATGCAAGGTGTTCAAGAAAGGTAGCTATAGGTTTCGTTTTCTTAAAGATGCATTATAGACAAGCAATTATTCTAAATTTTCTTTTCAAAGTTTTCCAACCTAATGTAGCGATGTTATCAGTAGTCTGATTCCTACGAAAGGAAAAATTCCGTAAATAAAAAATCTAATATTTTATATGACTACCACAGATCAAAACTTTAAAATAGTAAAATATTCATTATGCTTTATTAAGTTAAGGATAAAATATTCTGTGCCTTTAGTTGAGAAATTTCCTTCGAGAATAAATTTGCCATCTTAGGTAAATTTACATCCCTATAAGGAAGCAAAATTGAAGAATTCTTCTCTCAATATTTAGGGACCAACTACAAAACAAAAGCTGTTCACACTGGCGGTTACATGTACTAGTAGAATAACACATGCTGTTGGCTTTTCATCTGGCTCTGGGAATATAATAAATTAAGATTATCTTTACGAATTTTGCTCGTAAACATATGAGAGCAAATGTTAAGAAATCTAAAAGTATACCTTCCTATTTGGAACTTTCACTCTAAGGGGATCATCTATATGTTAAGTTTTATATTTGCACAGACCTTCCACTCGCAATATTAAAACTGTTTTTATAAATTCCTCTGCATTATTTTGACAAACTTTGTAGGCGGAAATGCAAGTTTAATATTAATAGATAAGGGATACATATGTAGAATCATTAGATTTTTTTTTAAGCAAGAGAGGTGAAAAATGTGCAATTCCCTCTCGCCGGGATTTGAACAACGGACCTCTCGAATACGCGTTCAGTATGATTTACACCACGAAAGGATGCGGAAAGGCATGAGAAAATACTTTAGACCGTTTTTAAAGAACGACTAGAAGTGACGGGATCCTGGTGGGGACGAATTATCGTCCATCACCTTTTAGTTCGGGCCCCATTTGTACAGTTATTAGGGATTTTTTTTTTTTAAAGTAGGAGAAGTGGGGGGAATTGTACACTGCCCTCACAGCGACTCGAGCTAAGGACCTCTCGAATATGCGTCGAGTAAGCTTCCAATTACATCACAAAAGCACGCGAAAAGGAGGGAAAAATACCTTGTATATATATATATTTTTTTTTCTCGCTTACTTATAACATTTGAAATTTATGGATTTAGATTAAATTAATGCAGATTAACATGCCTGTAATTTGATTTTTCATTGAATTCCCCGAAAATATAAGTCATTTGTCTTTAAAAATTAAACAAATTTTATCCCAAGTATGTTAAAAGAAAGCAATAAAGAAATCTGAAAATTTTCAGATTTTTATTACGTCCAAAGGGGCGTTTTTTTTTTAACATTTTGTGTATCACCTTTTTTTATTAAATATCTTGTTCTTAGCACTTAAACCATAAAATTCAATTCAACAGTAGTATCACAAAATAATTTGCAAAGAGCATATCTTTAGAATTTTCGATACACAGTCTCGCGCGCTGGAGATAAAAATGTTTTTTTTCGTAGTGTTGCCATTGATCGCTTTGAAATCGTTGAGTTTGTTAAAAAAATTCGTTAAAAGTTTTACAAAATAGGAAATAGATAATAAAAGAAATTTCAAATTCTAAAAACAAAACGGGGAAATTTTTAATTCGTTCTTTAAAACCTTGAAGAAGCGTTTTTATTTAATTTAGAGATTAAAATCTCATTCATTGCAAACACAGCCAAGCCTAGCTATTTCTTTACCTGAGAAAAAAAAATGAAAAAGGTATGTTCTTATAGGTAGAGCAGTTAAATAGAAACTTAATAAATTCTTCTTTTTAATTATAGCTCTACAATAATTTTAATAACATTTTTTATGCACAAGAAAGTAAAGTGATAACAATTCGTATTTAAAAAAGAAGGTAAGCATAAAATTGTATTACTGATAATTCAGTCATAGTAACACATTAAAGTAATTAATATAAAAGCATGGTGCAATTTTCAAGCATCATTTTTCTTTTTTTAGTGAAATAAATTATAGCTGTATTATTTTCAGAACCTGCTCAAGTCATTTAAATTGCATCAAACTTTTAGAATAATCTTGCTTGATAATTCTTGATGAAACGAAGCTCTCAGTTTATAATTATTATTATTATTACTAATATGAATTTTCTCTAGATTTTTTTCAACTATGCCTCAACGTTACATATATTATTACTCAACTTCAAAATCCAAATAGAGTGAATTAAATTGTGTACATAAATTAACTTTCAAAGACCTAAAATTATAATCACGATCTGCCTTGAAATTGTCGTACCAGTGGCTGAACAGAGCTGACGAGACAGGTCTGAGGCTGTGCTCCGCCCGTTTCTTTTGGCAGTAACTGCTAAATACCGGTCCTCATTCGGCGTTGTAACTCTGGGGCGACTTGTGCTGTAACGTCTACTCACATTACCATCATCTTGGAATTGTTGCCAAAGCCTGGAGATGACACTCTTGGCAATTCCAAGTTCGTCTGATACTTCCAGTTGGGTACGCCCACATTAAAGACGGCCGGTAATTCTACCACGTAAAAAATCATCAAATGCGTCCTTTGTGTCATAACTATTCGGTTATTGCACTGAAATGCTTAGAAAGGGCCTGCGAACAATTTTACTTTTTGCCTGTATTCCTTATATATCACTCTCTTACACTCTCGTCATTGTGACGTACCATTGGTGTCATCTGGTTGCTTCCTGAAATTTGCATATGATTCTTGAAGATGTGTGTAGTGATTTTACAGGTGATATATTTATTTTAGAGTTCGATTTTCGCGTGACTCCGAATTATCTTTAATTTATGGACATGAGTGTAAAACACCTCAGCTCAGTTGCGGTTGTTTTAAGCGAAATGTTTGTTTACTTAGCGCTGTTATTGATTGTAGCGAATTCGCTGTGAGATTGGATTAACTTTCTCTGTTTTGAATTGAGTTCTCTTTAATGTTTGAGATATTGTGATATTGTACGAATATCTCTGAGGAAATATTTCAGCATTTTGTTTTATTGCTTGTGAAAAGAATAACTTTTATTAACTTTTTATCGACTTTACATTCAATCCATTACGAACCCGTATGCACACAACAATATGATAAAACTCAAACTGCTGAAATCTAAGCAATCTGAAACTATCTGAAATCTAAATTTTGGACCTTGCAAGAGATATTTGTTTGTTACGCTTTGTAATTCAAACATACTAATATCTAAATATTAAATTCTTACATTGACATTCCTCTCAAATAATTCTATGCGGAATGTTTATTTACTGATTAAATAATTAACTTAAATTTAAACAAAAAATAAACAAATTATGAAAAATTTTAAAGTTTTCAGGGAAACGTTTTTCCAAGCGGAACAAATCTTAATAATAAATAATGGCTACCTAATTTCTTTCTCACACTTATTAGATTTTCTGCGGCGCATAAAAAGTAAAAGTAAATATTTGTATGCAAATAATTATAAACTCTTTATTTCTTACAACAGCTTGACACTTGATGGTATTAGATTCTGATCTAATTAGTGGTCTTGGTGAGAAATTACTGGAAATTATCTTAATTTTTAATTTATAGTAATTAAAAATCACAGATTTTATGTGCTCATGGATTAATCCGGTTCTTGATCACATTTTCAGATGCATCTATTCAAGACTCCAAAATGGAGTTGTTTCAGAAGGCGATGCTCGTTTTATTTTACCAGTTGGTTTCAAAGGGTGATCTTCTTGGTAAAACCATTCAATTCTTAAAGAGTTATTAAGTGATACATCAGGTAGCTGGAACTGTCTAGTTATATCTGCTGGTATTTAATACCATATCGCAGTTTTGAATACTTAAAGTGTAAAGCAAATGTACAATCCTTGGGGCGTGGGAGGCCGGCAGAAATATGATGCTCAAATACTCACTTTAAATTTTTATGTCGCAAGCTAATTTTGCGTCTGAAAAACCTGACTGAAAGATGCGGCTGAAATTCGAATAAAACGATATATTGGGATTGAAAATTAAGCAAGCAAAAATATTAAAGCGGGCACAAAATATTTGAAAGAAATATAGTATACAGGTATGTATTGCATACCTCACACGTAGAAAGTAAAAAAAAACCATTAATTCATAATAATGTAATATGCATCCTGAAAACTTTTAAATTAAAAATGAAGTAGTACAAGTCCCGATTATTACGAAAATGTATATTGAAACCTTCCATGACGACCATGTTTATAAGACAAACAGCTCTGAAAGTAATCATTATCTCCGAGAAAATAAATAAGGTGTTGAACACCTCCTTCCTAAGGCGACCTATCGAACAGAAGATCAAATTGTCTTGTAATACTAGTGGTAATCTTAAAAATGTTTCACCTTACAAAGTGGATATATTTCTTTTTCAATGAGACACCTGTTTATAACGGCATTGACCACTCCTAAGGCCAGAAGTGGAGGCATCTAATAGGTGGCCACCGTTACCATCGTATGAAGAGACAAACAATTTTACATCCATGCCTTCTTCAGGATTCGAACCCGAGATCTTCGGCATCGCAGTCAGGCTCCCTTAAGAACTATACCGTGTGGACGGCTAAGAGTATATATAGATATAATTGTAATGAGGATTCGTTGATAGTTTGAAATATATATATATAAACTTTTATACATAATTGATAACGTAACAACTATGACTAATAGCCTATGAATGTAAATATTACCCTTTATTATTGGGAAGATTCTGGTCTTCAAGTACTTTCATGTTTAAAATACTTGTCTCAAATCTACTCTAAAACTGTTCTTGAAGAAACTTAAAATTTTTGTTTTGATTTTATATCATAAAAATATTTATTTATTCTTATAATTGCTTATAATGAATAATAATCAGCTGCATCTTAATGACGTCAGAATCTTAGTTCTTAATGGCACTTCCGCGATTGCTAAAAGCTCTCTTTGTTAACGATATAAGATCCTTTAAAAAGACTATAAGCTTATTTTAAAAAAAAAGCACCTTAATGACCTGCGACAGCGTTCTTTCGGAACACTGCTAGCCAGAAAGTAAAGCTTTCGGAGCACTGCCTTGTGTGGACTTTTGTTCAAAAAGAAGAATCTGAGTCTGTTCCACTAATCATTTCCAAAGAAGAATGAAAAGTAAAGTTTTCTGAATCTATGAAGATTATTGTGCATTTAGATCAGCATCTAAATATTAGTTGCTTTGTCGCATTTATTAAGCTGTAACTGTTTCTTTGAGAGTTATCGTATTACAGGTTTACCAAAGCACAATATTCTTCTGGAACCTTTCTTAGAATTATGGCGTAAAAAAATAGATATCATTAATTTATATGCAAAATTTTTCGACATACCCAGGTCTATTAACTCATCCATGAAACTATGTTAAATAATACAAAAAATTTCTAAAATAACAGTAAAAGGAAAAATGATTTAAGGGATAAACAGCCTACATAAATACAAATATACAGAATGCAGTACATATAGATTAGTATATATAATGAAGTTTCACCTGAACTGGCAAGGCATCGAGCACATTAGAAAGTTTAGACGTGGCGGTAATAATGATGATTTGTTAAACTGAATGATCATAGATTCGTGGTAGATTATAGGAGACGACTTTAAGGAACAAAGGAAAAAAGAATGGCATTTATTAGGACTTCATCACTGTTTGTATCTGTCTATTTATTGCGCCTGTAATTTCTGTGACTGTCTGCCCAAATGGCCCCACAAATAGCCGAGTGGTTAAGACAAATGAATAGTAGGACTTCGACTTGGGTTCGATCCCAAACTAATGGGCGCCTGCGTAGTTGGTTTGCCTCACGTGTGATATGAATATTTGACAGTTTCCCTTAGAAACTTCTCCACAAAAATCTCCCTTCCCTTACGCAAATAGCCCCCAAGTACTTTGTTATATTTGAATGACCTAACCTAATCTGCCTCGATACAGAATATTAAAGATTGTCATTTAATCTAATGGAGGTGAAAAACTTGAAATACTACAATGTGTACTTGACTGTTTAAGTTAACATATTTTTTACAATACGCGTGTTTATCAGCAATCAAGACATCCAACAGGACTATCCTAAACATGCTTGATTTTTCACAAATTAAGCGATTGCCTTTCTTCATTCGTTGCCTAAACTAAATGTTAAATAATAGTCTGCCCCCCTTTCCTGGAAAGGGGAGTCAATATCCTCATCGAATTTCATTTGTTTACCAAAAAATTACCAATGTTGGTCTTAAGGAAGCCAAATGTGGCGTAAAACAAAAATCTGAACATGGACGTATCGATAAATGATTGTATTACAGGCGATCTAAAATATAGAAATTCAAAGGAAGTTAAGAAAATATTTCTAAATCCCGTTTACAATTTCTAATAGTTTTTAAATGTTTTGTCTTTTTTTAATAAACTGCATTTATTGCATTGAATAATTCATGACATATCATTGAATAATTCATGACAATAATTTTAACATAGGAACGAGTGGACTTAAAATATATTAAATATGGATAAAAAAAATTTACGAATTTAATGCTTAAAACTGTTCACTTAATGAATGCACGAAGGTTTTAAATTTCCTTTGATTTTTCATAAAATATTCAAATGACATAAAAATATTTAATTTAAAATGCATCTAACTGATAATTTTTATGCATATTTTCAGCATTACTGTAATTAAAAAGATCATTGATATTTTTATTACCATGTATTGTTTATGTAGATATAGAATATTTCCTTTCCTATTTGCACTGAAGAATTCATCAATTAGAGATACATACGTTTTTCGGTAACAATGGAATATATTATTTCATTTCAAAAGAAATCTGAAAGGTTTCAGATATAACGGTCGCCCAAAAGGATTTGTTAGGTTTTTTACGCTCTCGCTGACCTTGCAGTCTACAAGTCTGCTGGCACACTCATTCCTACTAACCCATTTTTCTTTCTGTGTCGTTTTAGCTTTTTATTAAGCACCATTTTCTTCGCCCTTACGCCATAGAGACTTCAACAGAATTTTTTTTTAATTTATAAAAGCAACGTAGCAGTATACGTTTAGAATTCCCGAAGCAGCGTTAAGTGTTTACATACATTTTTCTGTTTTTTTCAATCTTTTCTCAGTTCGTCGTTCAGTTTTCTTAATAAGATGATTTTACAAAACTTTTTTTATCTCTTTATTATTAAAGTTGTTATTTACTGTATTTATTAAATATCACGTTCTTGTCCCTTATTCCACATAAAATTCGATTCAAGGGCAAAATAAAAATCTGTTTAAAAACACCACATCTTTAGATTTTCCGATAGACAGTCTCTCTCATTGGAGATAAAAATGTTTTATTTCGAACAGTGTTGCCACTGTTCACTTCGAAATCATTGAGTTTGTCAATCGAAAATTCGTTGAAGTTTGACAAATATGAAATGGATAATAAATCTAATTCGAAATAATTCAAAATTATGGCTTCCAGATGCCCATGTTCGGATGAAGGACTACGTGAATCAAAATTGGATGGCTGAAAGGTACCGTCTTTTTTTCTCAATTCGAGAAACATACATACACTCGTGCAGATTCTTCATTATCTAATTTCTTTAAATATAATACAAGAAGATAATACTTGGTAGCAACAACTTGAAAAGTGATACGCTGTTTATAGTGATTCAACGCAAAATGCCGTTTCGAGATTAATATCCCATTCGAGACTAACATCTCTTTTTGCTAAAATGTTTCTCTATCTACGCTTCAAAATCTGACGGATCTTCTTCCATGAATACGCAAAATAAAATTAAGAAAGGAGCTTAACATTATGTAGACTAAACTTTATATGTGTATTTAGACATTATGTAAACCTTATATAGACCAATCGTCACATAGACGAAACTTTAGATAAGATTGACTAAACGTTCAGGAGTTATATTAATCATTATTTAAAGAGTTAATTTTTAACTTAAATATATGAAGTGCATCTTTAACATTCAAATATTTCTCTGTGATTGCAATTTCTGTATTGCTGATAAAATAATGTTATATTAATTTAAAGTCTTCCATTAATAACATAGAAATTTTTCAAATTTATTTTATTAAGCCATCATTCTTAAATGAATTACTTCAAATTGAAATATCTTGTTAAAAGAAATTAGTTGCCTAGAAGACAAAATTAATCTTTATACAAAATAATAAGTATGATATGCTTCGTTCTGCTGTAGCATTGTATGTTTTGCTTTCCATTATCTACTTCACGCTTTTATTTCCTACATTGTTCTATTAGACCAACGTCATGTTTTTTATTACTGCACGCTGAGTATCCGTTTAGTATCATAAAGTTAGATCGCTTCCTTCAAGTCTGAGTTGTATTTATTGCATTAAAGTAACAACTTATGTTAATAACAGTTTATAAATGTTGCTAAAAATTTATTTAAGCTGAAAAAAATCGATTTGAAAAGTTGCTACTTAAGTATTAGCATTCGCAACAAAAAGTTGAAGCTAGAATATTGTTTTTATAAAGTTGCACGTATTTATATGTTACTCACTCCCAGAATATTGCTCACTTTGCTACTTTTATCTGTAATGATAAAACTAAGATGGTATAGCGAAATGTAAACTACTTATGTTCATGCATTCAAGAAATCTCACCAGTTCTTTACATCCAAACTTAATACAAAGCACAAACGGCCCACCAGGCTACCGAACGGTAAAGTAGAACGCTGGTAGTTCCGACCTGTTTCGATTTCAGGCGAACGGGCTAGCTGCATGGGCGTTTTCGTGGTTTCCCCATATGTAAGGTGTATATGAGCCAGCTTTCCTTATAAAGTGCTCCACGAAGGCATCCTTTCTCTTAGGTAGATAGCATTCGAGTGTTTCGCCATAATTCAATAAACCAAAACAACTAAGACAAAAACATTCGGCAATTTTTTCCATCTTGGCGAGGGTTTCCTCTTGTTTACTCAAGCGAAATCTAGACTATTTAATCAATGTAATTTCTCAGAACTAAAGTTATGAATTGAAAGAATGTAACGATTTTATTGTCCCTGTTTCAAACTCTGAAGGACTTTCAGGAAGTATGTATTCATTCTAATTAGGAACGTATCTATTGCATGTATCTTTCATTTCAAATTAGTCGTTGAATCATTTTCAGCTTTTCCTGCGCATGAATACCTTTTCAGCACTTCTAGTTGTTCTAGAACAGGGAGGTGGATGGATAACACAGAGATTCAGTTGTTTCAGACTTGAGAGTCTTAGCACTACTGACCTTGTGTTTTGCCCCTAAAAAAGAACTTCATTGTTCCTTCAGTCTGTTCGACAGATATAGAAGTTGTGCTCCGCTGACACAGCTGAACTGCGGTTCGCTTAAGAGTTAACTAAGTAAACAAAAATAAAATTTTTGGAAGGAATTGCGGGTTGGAAAAGTATTTGATTCTTCGCCAAGAATTTACTAGAACTAATAGTCTACTATCAACTAAATGTAGAAGAAATGAGCATTCCTATAGCAGTAGTTACAATTATTCAAAATTTTTCATAACTTAAGTTATTTCGCTTTTAAGCTAAGTAAAAATATTACTATGAATTTAATCAAGTAGTAAAAATTATGTTTATTTTAGTTTTAAAAAAATTTAAAAATTTACTAAATGTAAAAATTAGTAAAAATATTACTACTATTTAAAAATATTACTTTGAATTCAATCAAGAATTAAAATTTATGTTTATTTTAGTTTTAGGAACAGATGCAATTTTCATATATATAACAGAACGAAAGTGATTGACGTAGCATATTTCAAAGCCTGATACTTTTCTTACAAGCTTTAGCCCACAATGAATATTTCACGCGCAACGTGTATACAAGCCAATTCCCTTAGAAAGTTCTCCACAAAGGCATTCCTTTCCTCAGGCAAATAACCCTCGAGTGCTTTTCCATGATTAAATAAACAAAACCAAACGGCAATGAATATTACGTTTTGGGCTGTTAGTTTTGGAAGCATTTGTATCTACATAACTGAATATATGGCTTAAATATTTAAATGTAATATTAACCTATAACGCCGGATACCAACTTAGTTTGTCACTAGAATGACAAATCTTAAATTTAGTAACAAAATCCACAACAAACAAATAATTAGGTATGCTTAGCCTCCCCTGCTAATAGTAGCCTATAACGCTAAACAGAATGATATATAAAGAAGTACAACAAAAGTATCTGTATAACTAGACATAGAAGTAATACATGAAAACTTTGTAAAAAGAAACGTATAACCACCAATTTGAAAAAATTTATAATTGAAAATTTTATGGATGCTTTGTACTCTTGGTTATTCTTACTAATTAACGCATGGATATACCAAAATAATCAAAAATCTTCTTATATACTGTAAATAATAAGATTTTATGAAATATTAAAGCATTAAAAATCGCACTTATTTTAATATTAGGAAATGTAGTTTAGTATTAGGAAGACACACACTGTACTGTTTAAAATAGGGTTTGCTAAAAACAATAATGCAACTTAGATTTTTCAGTTTTTTAACAGTGTATCATGTAATCTCTTTTATTCTTTTAGTCATTTGCTCCGGTAGCATGCCGACTGCACATTTTTATACCCCGCCATGGCTTAATCTTTATTTTCGCTGCCGAATATACGAGCCAGTTTCCATTAGAAAATCCTCCACGAAGGTATGCTTCCACTAAGCAGATAGCCCTCGAGTGCTTTGTCATAATTAAATCAACCAAACCAAAAACCTTTTCGCTCTTTTGTTAGATGCTCTTCAGCATTCGCATCTAGAGTATCTTCATCTAATAAAATCGTACAGCTCAGGGTTTCTCAAACTATGGTACGTGCACCACTAATGGCATATTACATTATTTTTGATGGTACAAATTTTATACAAAAGCTTTAAACATATGTTTAAAATGAACAAAAAATTACACCGCTTTTGGTACATAATGATATATAAATTTTTTATTCTTATTTATGTGTTACAAAAGTTGTTAAAATGTCAGAGAACAGCTGATATGAAGGAAACAATCTTTTCTTTTTGTGCCTGCAGATTATGGGTTTCATGATCTTCCTGCTACTGTAGCCTTCATAAGATTTCATGCATTGTTTTCTTTAAAATGAAAGCCATACCACCATGAAATTAATGCTGAAAGAAACTTTTCATGATTTTGTCTTTCTGCATCCATATCTGCTTATATTTTTATAATTTCATGATCTTTACCTTACTTTCAAAATCATGTCTTTCCTGCATCCATGTCTTCTTTGCTTGCATTCTGAAAGCTCTGTGTGCCAGAAATGGTTTAAAAAATGAAATATGTTACATTTTCATTATTACAAAATTAAGGATTAGCTTTTCCCTCCTACCGCTATTATTTATCTTATGCTTTTAACTTTATTCCGTACCAATGCAATAACATTCACTGCATAAAATGTCGTAAATTCTTCCTGCAAAATATTAGTTCCTAACCTCTTCCAGCTCTGATTTGGGAAATTATAGTGAAGCGTTTTTTGGACGATACGCGAAAAATCTGCACACGGATAAAAAAAAAACGTGCAGTGCATATCTCTTTAATATCAATAAATGCAATTTAAACATTTTAAAATTATATCTGCTCATAAATGTGTATCAGTACCCTAAACGAAACATATAAGTTAGAAATACAGAATGGCACGGACAGTTATAAATATAATGTCTTTTCGGAGAGGCAACACTTAAATTCTCTTAGATTCGGGAGTCCTTTGCGAAACTATGCTGAGCGGAACAGATGCTAGAATCCTTCTTATATGGCTTAAGACGGTGGTCTCAAACTCAAATTTCTCACGCACACCGAATCTGCGATCTAAAAAGAAACTGAAAAGCAGCAATTTTTTTCCCTTTTACAAAATGAGAAAATTGCCAGAATCAACAAAAAAAGTAATTTTGATAATTTTAAATTTTGCTTACTTATTAAAACGAAACGCACATAAACAATAATAATATTATCTGAAAAGAAAAAATTCAAATTATATTTATTTTCTATCTGATCTAAAGTTTGGTATCTGTAAGGTATTTTTTGTTGGTTGTTGTTTGTATTTTTTGTTGGTTGTTGTTTGTAATTTTTTTATTGTTGTTTGTTGGTTGTTGTATTGTTTGTTGTAAGATATTAATTCAAATCCATTGACACCTTATTATTAAATTTAGACTGACATCCCTTTCAAATAATCCTCACATGTTTAATCATTAAATAACTTGCTTTAATTTAAACTAAAATTAAACAAATCAGAAAAACTTTCTAAGTTTTCAAAGAAAATTTACCAAATGGAACAAAACTGCGGGATAAATAACAGCAACCTTTTTCTTATTCATTAAATTTTCCTTCGACGCATAAGTGTATATGTTTATATATAAATAATTATAAATTTCTTTATCTCTTACTACAACTTCACACTTGATGGCATTTCGATGCTGATAAAAATGGGATAGCCTTGGAGAGAAATTTCTAGAAATAATTTTCATTGCGGATCGTACATGCTCAACAGTTAGTCGGGTTCTATTCTTATTAATTTTCCCCTGTGAAAAAAGGCTGTTCACATGTTAATGAATTCCCAAGCAGAACGATTTTTGTTAATGCAAAAATTCGTAACTTAGTTTGTTTATTTTTGACAAGTAAGAAAAAAAGTTAACAAAATCCGCATCCTCATATATTGAATAAGACTTACATTGCATTGTAAATTAATTCATTCCCTTCGTAGAGTTTCTGTTGCGTTATTCGTGTTTGCTTTTAATGGAAATGAAAATATATAAATCGGTCTTCAAATTTATAAAATCTTGAAATATTTACAACAGCATACTTGCAAAAAATACGTAATTGAAATGTCTTTGCGGGCAGCATAAAATTCCTTCGGAAGCGCATGTGGCCCGTCGGTAACCAGTTTCAGTCCACTGTCATAAGATGTTCTTGATCAAAATTCAGATGGAGTTAAACAGAGTTGTACTGTGACACTAAGAGCTCAAGATATAATTCTAATAGAAGACGCAAATACATCCACCCATATAAGCAGGCGCATTTGTATAATTAATACATATATATATATATATATATGTATGTATTAATAGTATTATGTATGTAGTATATATATATACATACATAATACTTTTTAACTATGCTTATAAGTTACTTCATTTCAATTTAATTCTAACTACCTTTATCAAAGGAGATAATATGCTAAATAATCCATCAGTAAATAAATTATAATTTTATTACTTTGCACCTTTTGCGCAAGTATTAGGCAATTTATTAAAATGTTTACTTATTAGTGCTCGAGAAGTATATGGATATATAACTTTCAAAAATGTTTACTCCCCCTACGATACATTTCTTCCTATATTCAAAATAAAATCTGGCAGTGATAATGAAATGTTTTTGAAAACTACAGATTGCAATCCCCTGCACGCAGTTTTTTTTTAAGTTCAGACTGCAATATACACTTTTAATATTTTAATATTTTGTCATATAGAAAATTTTACTTTCTAATAAGAAATAGAAAAAAACAATTTTGAAGGTTTTGAAATAAAAACGTTTTTTGAGTTCAGTTTTAATTTTATTCGGCAGCAAAAATTCAGTTTTCTGAGATGACGACAATATATACTCTTTTATTTAAAAAAGAATAGTATTACAGATATATAGAGTTCTACATTTTCTTTACTTTTTTTAATTTTTAAAAGTTTTAATGTTAAATTCTTCTATAGAGTTATATACCCTGATCTTAAATTTTCAGTTTAAAAGTTAATTTTTGTTCCTTCCTGAAACTCAAAATGAGGAAGAATGGTAAAATGCGGGAAATGGTGCTTCAGTTGTCACTTTTGCGTTAACATAAAAATAGATTATGGCTTAAAAAAGGTAATTATAAATGGAGATTGTATTGTGTTGTTTCGCCGTCATTCAAACCTAGATAGATTTGTTACCCCCCCCAAAAAAAACTAAGTCTGTAATAACAGTCTTAATTTAATCAGTTACTGCAAGGTACACGAGGGCTACCTAGGAAGGAGGGGAAAGCATAATACTCGAGGGGAAAGCATACTGCTGTATCCTTAAAAAGATCCTTGACAATTAATAACATATATAATGTTCTCACTGATCGTGTTAAACAACTCTGTTAAATCTTACAAAATAGTAAACATTAAGAGTAGCTCAAAAGAGTAATTTCAATAGATGTTTTATGAACTTTTTGATTATTATATGTATTTTTATTATTACTATGTATTTTTCGCATATTCGGAAACATGATTTCATTGATTAGTTAAATTAGCATTATTATACAAATGCTAATTAAGAAAAAATAATCATTTTCATGTATTACATTAAAAAGTAACCTTTACATATTGGTTAATTTTAAAAAGAGTTCATGATAATTTTAAAATTCAAGTTTCGACTAAGAGAAAATTGAAATTTTTCAGTTATTTAAATCGACGAGCCGTGATGGATTGTGGTGGAGATTTGTAGTCCTCATGTAGATTTCTAAACATAGTTACTTTTAAATTCTTTCACTGAGCAGATTCTGTCTTTTTCATTAAATGGTATAACGTTTCTTCAGGAGAAATAATATTTTATCCTACAGTCTAGACATGAGTTACTTTAAACCTTTCATTGGTTGAAATGTCATATACAGTTAAAGTTGCTCATATGCTTCATGAGCAAATCTGATCTTCAAAACCGTTTTATTACTTCCAACGTGAATATTAAATTTCTGCAGAAAGATTCTCTTCAAATTTTCAGTAACTACATAAGAAATTGCAATTTTCATTCCCACAGATTTGTAATCAGCTAATTCATTTGTGTTAATTATTTTATCACAATCATTAGGTAGCATTTTCTCAAAACGCGAGAACGAAATAAGGTTTGAAGTAAAAAGTTATTACTGAAAAAAGTATGAAATAGTAAAAAAAAAAAAATCTGAAATGTTTCAGATTTTAAATTACGTCCAAAGGGACGTTTATTTAACATTCTGTGTGTTACCTTTGTTTGTTAAATACCATGTTCTTCGCACTTAAACCATAAAATTCAGTTCAACAGCAATATCGCAAAATAATTTTAAATTGAGCATATCTTTAGAAATTTCGGTACACGCTCTCACGCGCTGGAGATAAAAATGTTTTTCTGTACAACGTTGGTATTGCTGGCTTTGAAATCTTTGAGTTTGTTAATGAAAAATTCGTTAAAGTTTTAGAGAATATTGTTACGAATTTCACATTTATTTGGCTATTTATTTAGAACTGTAATTAAAATTCCTTTTTATTTTCCCGTGCAACGCACGCAGACGATTTTTGAAGAGAAAGCTACGTCAAAAAAATAATAATAATAATAATAACATGCATACATTTATGCAGATTTTTCATTTTTTAAACTTTAATGCAGAGCGATAACATTTAGTGGCAACAATTTGAAAAGTGAATCGGGCATTCAGAGTGAATCAACGCAAAATCGCAAAACGAAAGTAATAGTCCTTCGGGACTAAATCCCTTTGGACTAATAAGAAACTGCTTCGATTTGTGAAGATGCTTTGCGAAAAGTACTTGGTTGATTTTTTTTATCACTTTCAGCTGCAGTTATCTGGTTGACGGATTTAAAGGAACATACAAGACAGATAGATAGCTAAGGCGACTACCTTCGTGGAACACTTTCGAAGTGAAACTGGCTCATATTTACATTTAACATTGAGACTCATAAATCTCTCTTACAAATAGCCAGATCAACTGGATTTTTTTATTTAAAAAAACATAAAGAGTAAAATCAAATTATCTATCACTGTATCTTGTTTTCTCTAAAATGCGCTTGAAAAGTATTTCTCTCTCGCTTCCGTTATAGCCATTTACAATGAAAGATAATTCTTCATATTTTTATTTTTTACTATTTATAAATTGTTGCCCTCAAAGTAAACCAGTCTGTCTTGCATGCCGTGGATACCGGATTTTTCAACAGTTATTGCCTAACATAAGCAAAGCACACTTGTACTTTAACATCATTTCCCAATAATGATTGCATAAAATTTTCGAGCAAAGATTTTCCTGCAGTTTTTATTGAAGATTGCGTGATACATTAAAGAGGAAATTTGCTTTTAGTATTAAATAATGTTCTGTCTTATAAATTATGGATCATAAAAATGTAATGTATTTTCTCCTTCCTAACCTCGTGCTTTTGTGGTATAATTGGAAGCACATCCAGCTGAAAAGTGGGAGATCCGGAGTTTGAATTGCCGCTTGGGCATTACAAATTTTACAGTTTCCTTGCTTTTATAAACTTAATGACTGTTAGAGTAAATTTGTGTCACTTTTACAAAATGAAATTCGGCAGCGTCAAAAACAAGCGCGCACCAAAACGGTATATTGGCAAGAGAGGATTCTAGCTATGTTTTGATGCAAAAGTCTTAGAAAGATTTTGTACTGGCGTTGTACCTGAGCCTCAGATTTCTATTATCAGCCATGCTACCGTCTTTCTTTTTTTGTCATATTCTCCTGATATTCTTGCCTAATAGATAATGATATTTATACGTAGTCTACATTTTACATTTTGTAAATTTATTTAATGTTTATTCTATATTAAGTGTTTTCCTTATTCTTTTTCTGATTTGGCTTAAATATTTCTCAGTTACATGTGCCCAAATTCTTTAAAATGCATAAGGATATTTTGTATTATATAATTTGGTTATTCTTTAAAATTACATATAAAAATCTGTAAGTGTATCTGTAGTATCTGTAAGCATAAATATTCAACCTATGTAACAATTTTCTAAATACTACATTATGAGGTTTATTGTAAACATTGTCATCTATGTAAATACCACACTGCTTCTCTATGTCATATTATGTCATATGTATATTTGTACAACCATTGTAACTGTGTAAAATTTTATTCCAAATAAATGCCGCTGATTTTAGATAGTTTCCCTCAATAGAACACAAAAGCTGAAAGTCGAAATGATGGTGTAGCTGCTCTATTGATGCTTTCCAGTCTCCTGCCTAGTAGGTAAGCCTGAAGTTATTTAAAACATAAATGAGTCTCTTGTAAGTTCTTTCCTCAATACTCCAGTTTAAATGTTTGTGAAGAATGTTAATTTTGATTTGTGTTCTACTTGAGTAAGCAAACTCTCCAACTTGTTAAATAACAATTTCATAGCTATTCTAACTTACAATTCTTTAATAAAACTGTGCTGAATAGAGAATAGTGTACTTAAACGCATTAGCTGTGTTGAACGCACGGCATATCAACGACCCTACAAACAATACTTTTAACGCTTTTGGCTTATTAGAGAAATATATTTTATTCTCAAAGCTGTTGACAAAGAAAAGGACTTGTTAAAAATAAACCGTTAAACATATTACTAGCATAGCAGTAGGTAGTAACACGGTTAAGGAGCGTCTGTGCTTTCCTCCTCACTGTACCTGTGGTTTCTGCTAATTCTAGCAGACCTAAAAAACTTGCAGAAATGGATATAAAATTTCCGCAATCTCGGGAGTGTCATTCAGTTGAAATTTTGTTCCAGAATTTTTAGACTGCTCATTTTGCCCTAACCATTGGAAAATTTCCAAACCTCGGAGAGAATTTTAAATATTCACTCTCTCCCAAGACTTGCTCTCTACTTATATTGTTACCTTCCTTTAAATTAAACTAGTTTCTTTCATTTAAATTAAACTAGTTTCCTTTATTTGAATTAAAGAAGCTTTTCTCGAATTATTTCTCATGTTACTTCTTTCGTCTCTACTTTTTTATTCTAGGTTGATGTTTCAGATACGTTTTTTATTTCCTCTCTTTGTTGAGTAATAATAAACTAGAATTATTATTTCCTATTTTAAATTAAATTAAATTTAGTACTTCAGCTTGTTTTATATGTCTAAAATGTGAAATGCATACATATTATCTGATACCTATTTCCTTATAAATTTGTTTCCAATCTCTTACATCACATTAGAATCTATGTGAGAAATCAGGTTCCATTTCGTAAAATAAAAGGATGCAAATATGTGTATTTTTATTTTATTATAAAAATTAGATCGAAACCAAAAGTATGATTTTTCGAAGATTTATTATTATTAAAAATACCGTAATTTTTTACTATATTATTTTGAGCTCAAATTTCTAAAAATGCAATGTAGTTTAGAAAAAAAAAAGTTGATTTCCGTAGATATTGAAAAACTTAAAATTTACGTCAGTTTATCTTTTTTTACAATTACAAATTACAATTATAGCATCAGCAAAATTAACCGCATTGAACATTTCTTAAACGCGTAAAAAAATTGCGTTATATGTAATGAAAACGATTTAGCAATATTGGTGGCGTAGAATGTTCATCCCTATTGAAAAGCAAATCTGGCAGCCGAGGAACATTAAATATTCACCTTTATTTCAATTCATATTTGCGGCCACAATTAATTTGGCACTCTAATCGTGCCTATTCAAGAACATTTACATTACGATAGGCAGAGAGCAGCGAGGCAGTGCCTTAGCTGGAACAGAAGGAGAAGCAAAAGTGAGCAGTTATGCAATATGGTAGTTTAAGAACAGAAAGTTTTTCGGTTTAAGTTCCAAATTAGCTATATCATCAGCGTTATGCAAGTCATATGATACGGACTACGGACTCATCTAGAAATGAAGCAGTTCAAAAAAAGGTGTAACTATTTTTAGAATAGAGAGGAAGAATTAAGGGGATATTGCTAGTTTAAATAATAATTTTGATTTACATATTTTTAATCTTACACACACACACACATATATATACATATATATATATATATATAATTTTTAGCAGATATAACGTTTAAAAATGATTTAAAAGTCTGGAAGGATTCAGATTTTAACGATCGCCCAAAAGGCTGGCAGCAGAGAAGATGGTTTAGAAGTAAATATTATAGTATATATATTATGGTACATAATATATATATATATATATGTATATAGATAGATATTAGGTGGAATAGCGAATTATTTTATAGAATATTAAATGAATGTGCATATAGACTAACATGGGAGCGTTAGATAACTTCTGCATATTTAAAAAGTGAAAAAAACGTGTAATGTAATGTAAAATAAATATTTAAAGTTTTTCATTATACATAGCATGAATTAAATACATTTTTATTTAAATCAATAAGATTAAAAAGTAAAAAGATAATATGCATCTATTTATTGCTTCTAAATAATTTAGTTTGTTAATTAATAATAGACAGAATAAATATAAAAGAATAATATCTTACGTTTTCCCGAATGGCAACAAACTTGAATGAAATGTGAAACAGTGCACTAAAGTAGCGCAAAATCGTATTTCGAGATTAATAGCTCATTGAGCAGAAATAAGAAAGAAAGAAAAGTAAAAAGAAAAAAATTCTGAAATCTTTCAGATTTTATATTACGCCCAAAGGGAACGTTTTTCAACGTTTTCTGTGTTACGTTTATTTATTAAATACCATCTTCTTCGTACTTAAACCATAAAATTCAATTCAACAGCAATATCAAAAAATAATTTTAAAATGAGGATATTTTTAGAATTTTCCGTACACAGTCTCGTGCGCTGGAGATAAAAATGTTTTTTTAGCCCAAAGGAGCGTTAGCTCAGAAGGGCTATTAATTTCGTTTTGCATTTTGCGTCGATTCGCGATTTGCATTTTGCGTTGCCATTACTGGCTTTGAAATCGTTGAGTTTGTTTGTGAATTAAACATTCGTTAAAGTGTTACAAAATATAAAATCGATAATAAAACAAATTCCAAATTTGGGCTTCCAGATGCCTATGTTAGGAGAAGGATTACGTTATTCAAAATTTGATGGCTCTAGGTACCGTGTTTTATCATAATGCGAGAAACATTCATATATTAATGCAGATTCCTCATTATTTAATTTCTTTAAATATAACACAGAGTGATAATATTTGGTGGCAACAGTTTGAAGTGGATACGGGCATTTGAAGAGAATCGGCGCAACATGCCAAAGCGAAATTAATAGCCCTTCTGAGCTAACGCTTCTTTGGGTTAAAAAAAACGTGGTGAATTTTGGTTTCGACTGCATAGTTTATTTGTTATGAACTTCTAAAATGTTTCACGGAGTATGAATAGCTCCTTGTAATCTTTGCAGTTCATACTTGAGGAATATAAGTTTTAAAACAAGAATTTTACATAATTTGCAAAAGTCTAATAATCTTTTAAAAGATTTCGCTCACAAATTGATTTTAAAATCCAATAAATTTCATTTAGCTAATTATCTTTCAGAGCAATACAATTTTTTTAAGTTCTGAAAAACTTTCACTTTAGTTTTTTAGAGAAAACAAACGTCTTTGGCTCGTTAACATCAATCTAAGTGGCGTTAAATTGTGCTAATGACGGTGAAAGGATTGAAGTAAACAAACTTGTTGATATCTTGACGTAGCACAAGTTCTTTTTCTTCAACTCTTTCTTCAAGCTCTTTTTCTTTAAAGGAGAAGGAATAAGAAAGACTACTGCCATAATTAATCATGATCAAATGTTATTTTTATTTTTTCTTTGATTACATTTCAAATCCGCGCGCTTATCTGACTTGGCTCTTTCATATGCCAACACAAACAAGATTTTTTAAATGCTTAGCATTTGAATGCATCTGCTTAAATGCTTTTAGTTAGTCTGTAGATATGAAAATTAGGTGTTGAGACTGTTTGGTAAACAACAGTAAAGTGACGACAAATTTTCGGTCACAGAAAAATCATCAAAACAGTTTGAAACCTTTGAGCCATACAAATGAAGTTATACTGATCATTTTTATTATCTTCTATAGTGAAAACCTCGTTTCCGCGTTATCTAGATAAGAAAGCTTAATAAAACTAGTGCCTATAGAGGTAAATAACCCATTGGATTTTATGTAAATATAGTAATCAAAAGCATAGAAGCATTTTGTATTTAACAACTCAAGATTTAATATTAAAGAGGAAAATAAGCAAGGGGCGGGTTTAATATTTAAACGACATCATTTAAGAAAACACATATTTTTGCATATATTGCTTCACTGAATAATGTAGATTTTAAATAAAATGTTATCTATTTTATGGCAATCAGACATATGGAAGTTAAATTTGATTTTCACATCAAATGATTACCACTCCTTGCAAATTAAAAAGAAATTTGTGCTCCTGAAATTTGAGATAGGATATCTATGTATATTACCTACGAAATTGATAGAGTTTTATTTAAAATCTATGTCAATAAAAGATTACTTTTTTGGCCTAATTTAAAATTTTTATACGGGCGCATTTCCCTTTCAAGCAAACTCAAATGTCAGTTTTTAATTCGGAAAACGTATTTACTCCTTATTTCTGGTGCTGAGGATTGTGTTATGTGTCGTCCACCACGAAGAAAAAAATACTCGAAACTGTTATTTACATCTCAAATTTACAACATTTACATCTCAAATTTCGATCGCAGTAAAATCGTAACGAACCGGTAGCGTGGATTATTGTACACCGCAACCGATGCTGTCATCAGTCGAGATCCAAATGTTAAGAGAATTTGAAATACAGAGAACTTAAGAGAATTCGTAACATATGGATTGCAGAAGACCATACAAGACAGACGTATGGAGTCTCAGCGTTCTCCAATCATCAGTGCCCAAGATGATCAACGACCTTGTCAGCATTGTTATTAAAGATAGAAGAGCCATACCACATTCTTTGGTCAGTAAATATGGTAGTTAGCGTAAAGTCATGTATTTGCAGGACCGGTGCAATGGGGTCTGCAACATCATATTGTCAGCGTAAACCATTGTTTCAGCCTCCCCAAATGTTACACATTTCGCGGATAGTACACTCACTTCCAAGCGTTAAGCACGAAGATGTAAAATGCACAAAACTCAACAAATACTGCTTTGATTGACACACATTTTGGCAGGAAAGTAGCATATATATTTATGCCTAAAACAAAATCAATAATTATATACAGAAATGGAAACAATATTAAGTTTTTATAAATTATCACATAATGACATACTGGAGACTTAAACGGAATTCTGTATAAAGGAAAAATAAATAGCATAAAATGAAAAAAGGACATTAATAGGGTATGTGATCCCCCCCCTCATCTGTATACAAAGTTTACACCTTGTGACCATGCTTTCAATAAGGTGGTCAACCACCGCAGATTTAAGCAATCGCCATTCTTCTTGCAGAGCAGTTTCCAGCTCAATAAGACTGCCTGGAGGTGGGAAACGTAAAAATACAGCACGACCGAGAGCATCCCAAAGATTTTCAATGGCATTAAGGTCGGGCGAATATGCTGGCCATGCCATACGCGCAATCCCGTCACTCTCCAGGTAGTCAGCGACGATGTCACCTCTATGGGGACGTGCTTTACATCCCCGCAGCATGCCAACGCTCAGAATCTTCCATTCGTCTTCTGGAAGTCATAGAAACACGTATGTCTTGAAAACAAAATATGCTGGCCATGCCATACGCGCAATCCCGTCACTCTCCAGGTAGTCAGCGACGATGTCACCTCTATGGGGACGTGCTTTACCGTCTATTAAAACAAAAGTAGGGCCAACTGTTGCAGCGTACAATCTCACAATGGGTTCTAGGACTTCATCTCGAAACCGGACAGCCGTCAAAGAACCCCGTTTAAAGACGTGCAGGTCGGTGCGATATCCTAATGAAATCCCTGCCCACACCATAATGCTTCCGCCTCGGAATGCGTGATGTTCGATGTTTTTGGACTGACTGCATGTTCGTTGTTCACGCCATATCCTTATACGCTTGTCATCTGGCTCCAGAGCAAATCTTGACTCATCAGTAAGCATGACATTGCTCCAGTCAGACACATTCCAATTGACATGTTCCCGGCACCACTTTAATCGTGCCCCTCTTGATTGGACGGATAGAGGAATACAAATTCGAGGTACCCGGGCGTACAGTAGCTGCAGATATCGCCTTACCAATGAACGCTGTAACCATAGATGTCACACGTGTGGAGGTTGCTCTGCGATTCCGCTTGGCTACAATAGCAATATATCGATCTTCCACGGTGGTTGTAACTCTTGGGCGACTGGCTACAGGCCTTCGGACAACTGTCTGTGTGTTTTGGAATTGTTTTCATAAACGTGAAATTACAGAATGATGAACGCCGAAGAAAAGAGCAACATCTGTGATCGACTGTCCTGCTTTAATGCTCCCCACAGCACGCCAGCGCTGAGAATCTTCCATTCGTCTTCTGGAAGTCATAGAAACACGTACGTCTTGAAAACAAATTGTACGAAAGTTTTAAACACCTTCTATCAGCACTTACAATCAACTTCTCCTAACCCTTCATAAAGCTGGCTTCTTTTAAGACTGCCTTTTTTTGCATATTTCTTAACATGAAAGAGCGATTGGCTGTTACCTAACACATTTGCATACTTCCATCTAACTCTGCAGCGAATTGCATCCTCTTCAATTCTGATTGACTTCCGGTAATCAGCATTTTCCTCTCCGTGCTTAACTTTTGGAAGTGAGTGTATATGCTGGCTTAGTATTAATCGCAACGCTGGGGGTATAAAATACACTGGTTTCTATTATCCAAAAGGGCAGGGTGTCCTGATGTGTAGTGGCTTCTATCATCCAAGTAGGGGCACGAGAGCCTGTCTCTGATCATTTCTTTGGCTCCAAGCCCTGCGTGGTGTATTGAGTTCTTCGAGCTCACGGATCCTACCCATACAAATTCGAGGTACCCGGGCGTACAGTAGCTGCAGATATCGCCTTACCAATGAACGCTGTAACCATAGATGTCACACGTGTGGAGGTTGCTCTGCGATTCCGCTTGGCTACAATAGCAATATATCGATCTTCCACGGTGGTTGTAACTCTTGGGCGACTGGCTACAGGCCTTCGGACAACTGTCTGTGTGTTTTGGAATTGTTTTCATAAACGTGAAATTACAGAATGATGAACGCCGAAGAAAAGAGCAACATCTGTGATCGACTGTCCTGCTTTAATGCTCCCCACAGCACGCCAGCGCTGAGAATCTTCCAAAAACAAATTGCGAAAGTTTTAAACACCTTCTATCAGCACTTACAATCAACTTCTCCTAACCCTTCATAAAGCTGGCTTCTTTTAAGACTGCCTTTTTTTGCATATTTCTTAACATGAAAGAGCGATTGGCTGTTACCTAACACATTTGCATACTTCCATCTAACTCTGCAGCGAATTGCATCCTCTTCAATTCTGATTGACTTCCGGTAATCAGCATTTTCCTCTCCGTGCTTAACTTTTGGAAGTGAGTGTATATGCTGGCTTAGTATTAATCGCAACGCTGGGGGTATAAAATACACTGGTTTCTATTATCCAAAAGGGCAGGGTGTCCTGATGTGTAGTGGCTTCTATCATCCAAGTAGGGGCACGAGAGCCTGTCTCTGATCATTTCTTTGGCTCCAAGCCCTGCGTGGTGTATTGAGTTCTTCGAGCTCACGGATCCTACCCAAAATGGAGTGCATCAATGTGTGTGCAGTGTAGTGCCTAGATTTGTTATGGCGGAACATATATGTCTATTATAAGTTAACGTTATAAAGAAATTATCACTTAAAAAGATACGCACAAAGGCGCACATTGATGCATTAATAGCATGATGCCTTTTTTTTTCTGAGGTATACGGGAAGGCATTAAGAAACGAACATTGGAAGTATGCATTCTTCTTCGGCATACCGGCTTTACACCTGGATTGATGGTATGGGATGCCATTGGATGTACACTGCTAAAAAGAATGAGACAGTTTTATATCTCCCGTTCTACTGGGCTGATTGACGAAATTCAAATTGCGTTTTTTCATGTTTCGTAAGCGCGACTTAGGATATATATTAGATCTATATATAGCATTCTTCTAATACAGAAATTTTGCCAGAAAATCGAAACTATTTTTTATATGGCATACGAAAATTTTTCCATATTTCGATTCTACGACTCAAATTATGCCTAAATGTTACACTTTTTAGGAAATTAGGTGTTAAATTTACGGAGAAATTCAAAAATTTATCTTGGCGCATTTTTTCTAGTTTGTGCTGAGAATAATTTACTTAGCGAACTTCTTAATTTATAGCAAACTATTTTCCTTTCCTTTTTTTCATTGTACACGAGTGGAAAAGAAGTCATCATTCATACTTTCAAATCATTTTAACAAAGTGCATAAACCACATTTCGCGTTATTATCGCTTATAACAAATATACCAAATTTCAAAATGCTCCAACATGTAAATTCAGGAAATTTTGAATAAAAAACTCTAATTTTTTTGAGGCATGCTTAGAAATACATCTACTTTAAAGTGATGTTAAAAATTTTACAGTTTATAATAGAAAATTGTTTTCGAAAAATTTATAAAAAATATTTAAAAACACAAATTTAAAAAATAAATCATAAAATATGTGCGAATTATATTTGGATTAAGCCTAAATTTCGAATTCTGGAAGAAGGAATCAAGTAAGTTTAATAAAAAAAGAGATATTAATAAATATATATCAAATTCAATTAACATTAAGGAGCTAAATTTTGGGAAACAATTTTTTAAAAACTGCTCGTGGGATTTTTACAAAATTTGGCAGTTTGGCATAATTGAGTCGTAGAATCGAAATATGGAAAAAAATTGGCATGTCATTTCAGAAAAAGTCAAGATTTTGTGTCAAAATATCTATATTACAACAATGTTATGTATAAATCTAATACATATCCTAAGTCGCGCTTTCGAGACATGACAAACGCAAGTTGAATTTCATCAATCGGCCCAAGAACGGAAGATATAAAACAGTCCCAATTTTTTTTTCTCAGTGTACATCTGTTCACATTTAGTATGAGTATAAAGTACTTTGATAGACTTTTATTACGTTACTCAGATTTTAATATCCGTGCCTCTGCCATACTTTTGAGGCCTTCTTTGTCCAACCATTAAAAGCAGAACAGAGCGGGTTTACACGTTGCCTACACTATGCTACATTCTTAATCACACTAGAGATTCGGCTCCTGACCAGCCTCTAGATTTCTCACTAGTTGCAAATGTCTGACCAATGGTTGCAGAGAAACTAGCACAGCAACATCATCATCTTGTCAGTATGACAGATGAATTGGAATACAAGAATAAAATCACGTGGATTGCAGTGCCCGTGGCTACTATTCAAAGCCCATTCGACTCCATGTCGAGCTGTGTAACGCCTGCTGTTATTTGCAGAAGATGCTCAGTGCACTGATTTCTTTACGTTCTGTGCCAGTATTTCTTTCAGATTTTATGAATTATATTGTTTGCTTAAAATTTGTCGTGTACTTTGGTATTTAAACCACTCTCCTCACTCGTCTGTGCTTTCAGGTTTAGAATCTCAAAGACGTATTCTACTAAACAGGCTGCGTAAACAATTAATATTCTAAACCCCGTGATGTAATGGTAACTTCTGCTCATGAGTGAATTTTTGGAATATCAGTTCATAGGTATTAGAAGATAGTGTAGACTTTGTAATCGGCCGTTTTGTTCTATCTAGCTCTTTTGCACTGTAAGGATCATTTAACTGATACTGATAGTGATTCTTAAATTGCTTATATTGTCCCAGAAGGGGCCCTATTAAGCTAGATAAGAATAATTAAGCCGCTTGGGACATATGGCTTTGATCAGATAGCAGGTGAAAAATCTAGGAATGGTCCAGGTAAATGAGATAAAGGTAAGAAATCCATTGTCTCCTTTACTGCATATGTGCCAATCTGATGGAAACCAACGAGAGATAAAAGTCATGCCGCGCAAGAAAACAAGTAAACGTTGGCAGTCAAAGATAGGTAACGAAGTTGTGATCTCTAAGTATGTGAGTAGCAAATGTTCTGATAAAATCAGCTTCTGAAATAATCTGTTAACTAAATCTGGCCTGAACATTTTTCAGCATCACAGTTAAGTCCAGTTTTGAAGAAACACTCTTTAAGTTCAGTAATGTTGTCCACTATGGAGTCGATTTTCAAGTCGTCATAGACCAGTTTGTTTCTACTCAGGTAATATATGACTACAATTCTTCTCAGAATCTTATTCTGCCCTGCCTGAAATTTGAAATACCTGAAGTCTACGTTCGAGAGTGACGCCCAGGCTGCAGATGTATAGCATAGAATTGGCCGTATAATGCATAGGCAAATCCTTCTATTTTTGTCGAGAGACAGTCCAGAGTGATTTCCAAGGATGGTTCAAGGTGTTGCTGATATCACAGGCTTTTTCTGTGACGTGCATAATATGACAAACGCATACGAGCCTTTTGTTAATGACAACCCCTAGGTAACTTACATTACTTACACGGTTCACAACTTCCCAAATAAGTAAAGGTTGTTCAATGCTACAACGAATCTTGCGTCTCCTTATCAATAGAAGCTTAGACTTTGAGGCATTTATACTGATTTCCCATTTTCTGCTCTAGTCCTCAATATCTAAAACAAAACCCTGAAGTTTGGAGATAGCATTATTGCTTGGTTAGAGCTCACAGATTCCGCCGTATCGTCGGCATAGCAAGCTAATATAGAGTTGTGACTCAGTTTATCTCTGCGAAAATCGATTACGTAAAACAGGTAGAGGATGAGTGCCAGAAGGGCTTGGGGGCGCTCCTGCAGTGATGCTTTCGATGGCTAAACATTTCCTTGACTGACACTAAAAGTTCGGTCAGTAAGGCAGGAATTGAAAAGAAGAAGAATTTTCCAGCTAAAGTTCATCTTGAGGATCATTTTAACTTTATAACCCGTTATTTTATGCTAATTCCCTTTCCTATCAAGACTCTCTCCATTTCCCTGCCAGAAGGCAAATTTCCTAGTTAAAGTGCGAAGCCGTTACTTAAATCTCATTAACTTTGTTTTATCCATTATCATTGATTTAAAGACAAAAGTGTTGGCTTCTGTAAGCATTAGTTGGTGCCATGTTTTAAACTTTATTTAGATTTATAAAAGGTTCGTTTACACCCTTTCTGTTCCTGTATGGTACTTAAAAGACACGACAATAATTCACCAATTGTATTTCAATTCAAAGTTTTGATCTAGTGCATATTCTCTAAGAAAAACAAATTCTGTAGCATGCATAATTTTTCTAATTTAAACTAAAGTTCATTGCAGTCGCTTTAAAGAATTCAGTTATATTCACTTTATTAGGCACAGTTTAACATGCGCAGACTGGGAGTATTCACTGTGAAATAAAAAGGATGGGTACCGATTTTTATTTGCAAACTGTTACATCATGTGCATATGTTTGTCATACGATAATCGTTCAGTTTGATTAAACTAGATGTTCAAAACCTCGTCATTATCTACAACCAAAGTTCCATCTAGACATAGCATAAGCTACTTCAGAATTAGTTTCCACTGAGTCAAATGCCTTCTTATACATAATGCCTCCTTCTTTCATAAAATAGTATCCGGCAGAATTCATAGACCTGATAAAGAGAGAAAACATAGCCATAGCAATATCCTTTTGTCTCAATACCTTTTCATATGTACGTATACACACAAAAAAAGAGAAAATATGTTCAGAAAATAAATAAAACAAAATACATAACATAGCTAAAATGTTTCTCTCGCAAAGGATTCTGTAAAGAAATGACTCATGCTTACATTATCAAAACAGAAAATCGCTAAAATCTCCTCTTCTCATGCTTTGCAAGTTACCCAGAAAAGAAATAGTTGTGTGTTGCCCAGAGCCAGGACAATGGTGAGGCAATTGAGGCATTGCTTCAGGTGAACGGGTAGAAGAGACGCCAAATAAGCTACAGAAAATTACAAATACCGTTTTAAAAATGATATTATAAGGTTAAAACTTGAAAACTATCGGGAAGCATAAGTTTTTAAATGTAATATTTAAACAATAAAAAATTCATTATTTTCTAAACTCTGCATTTCCTTCTTGGTATTATGTAGCCAATTATTTGGTTCCAATTAATGATTTTTCCGCGTCATTTGTTCAATCTGGCTGTTTATCTCAGTTTTCATTTTATTTACCGTAGAGTCAAAGCAATAAACAAAAAAACACGTATTAAATTATTTGCATTGTTATTTTCTTTTACAAATATCTTATACGGGTGCAAAGGACTGAAAGCAAGAGTATCGCATCTCACTGAAAACTAAGCAAAACCTTAGTTTGGGAGTAATTTTGAATAAAGCTATATGGATCTCGAAGACAACCAAAAACAAGTCTCTTTTCTTCAGGAACTAATTTTTTTATTTGATTTGTCATGTAATGTCAGTTTCCTGTTAACGTTTCGAACAAAGTTCGCAGGTGAACGAGAATCTTGTTTGGAGTCTATCCAATTCCTGTTGTATCCATATCTAATTTGCCTTTGAACGTATGTAATTAGTTACATTCATGGCTACTATTGAAACTGACAATCATTGGTGGTTATTAAATGAATCGCACCACATTTAATTTTCTGTAAAGACTAGTATAGGACTCTACTGATTTTAAAATACAGATGATAAACGGTGAATTCACAAAAAGAAAAATCAACTGTAAAAAAAATCTAACTCAACTAAATCTAACTCTAACTAAAAAAATCAAGTAAAGAAAAATCTAACTGTGCATCACCGGAACTGTAATGGGAAAGGATATTCTACTTATATTTTGTTAAATGTTAGTAGGTAAAGTTTACGATGAAACAGATAATATACTTTAATTGGTTAAAATTTAAAATAAAATTCTGTTATAAATGTAATTTCGGTTGAAGATGCACTGGAAATTTTATTTGAAGTATTACTATAGGAATCATCTCAGCATGAAAGAAATTTAACAACTAAAAAAGACATGCCAAGATACGAAGTAAAGCCTCACCTTTTCTGTATTGCTCTTGTTCATATGAAGCGACAAAATAAAATGTTTAATATCAAAGAAATAAAAAACATGTTTTGAAATTTTTCGTGGAAGAGTTAAGATAAATGCTTCTGTTAATTTAGTTCAAGACAGTTTATAAAATGTTTCTGCTAATTCAGTTCAAGACAGCTTATAATTAAAAGAACTTGTTTTAAATTACTCAGTTTAGTTTCGCTAAGTCTAAAATTATTGATATTAAAAAAAAGTATTTAAAAATTTAATTCTGCTGCTTTTGAGGTAAACTAATATAAAAGAATATGTTTAAAAATATATGTGATTTTATTACAGAAATGTTAAGGATTAGTATAATTTCAGAAAGATAGTTTCATGTAAAAACAGAAAGAGATGTAGGTACATGTGTGCTGTCGCAAATACCCTCTTTTACATAAAATTATTCTTGAACTACATTTCAAATTCACAAAATGTAATATAGTTAAGTCACATGAGGCAATCAATGATGCATAGTGAGTGACGAAATATGAGACACATTATATAATCTTCATAATAAAACATACTTAAAAGTATGACCTGAAATCTTGGTTGATCAAAAACTCTTCAAGATTCACACCTAACAGCCATGCTTGTTGAAGAATGTTTTAGGGAAAAGTGGCTCATATTTATGTTACACACATGGAAAACTTTCTACTTTATTTATTAAATATCACGTTCTTGTCGTTTACTTCACATAAAATTCGTTTCAACAACAAAATCACAAAATATTTAAAAATAGCATATCTTTAGGATTTCCAATAGACAGTCTCGGGCGCTGGACATACAAATCATTTTACCATAGCGCTGCCTCTGCGCGTTTTGATATCCTTCAGTTTGTTAATCAAAAATTCGTTGAAGTTTTACAGAATATGAAATTTTAGGAACGTCAAACGCTATTTTCACCATTAAAAACGAGTCGCTTTGCATCAGTATTATGAACTACACAGTGTGAAGATAAATTAGTTATTTGTGAAAGCAAATTATTACAAGCTTATACAGTAAAAACAAGCACTGTCTTTTATTCTTGAGACTCAATGGAACAAAGGAAATTATTATAATTCAAAAAGTGACCTTTCCTTTTTTCCTTTCCTTTATTAGATCACAATTTTCAATTGTAATTTAATATTTCAGTAAAAAAAGTTAATATTTGTTGATTAAATTTTTATTTATTAGCTTAAAAGGGACGTTTGTCACGAATGGGATTATTAGTCTCGAAACGGCATTTCCTTTGAATCACAAAAAAGGCGTATCACTTTTCAAATTGTTGCCACCAAATATTATCGCTCTTTATTATATTTAAAGAAATTTAAAAATGAAGAAGCTGCATGGATGTATGTATGCTTCTCACATTGTGAAAAAACAATGGTAACTGGAACCGTCAAATTTCGAATAACGTAGTCCTCCACCCAAACATGGGCATCTGAAGCCCAAATTTTGAATTTCGAATTTGTTTTATTATATTTCTTATTTTGTAAAACTTTAATGAATTTTTGAATAACATGCTCAACGATTTCAAAGCGAGCAATGGCAACACTGCACAGGAAAACAAAAACATTTTATCTACTGTGCGCGAGAATGTTTATCGGAGATTCTTAAGACATGCTGTTTTTATATATTTTGAAATTTTGCCGTTGATTCGAATTTTATGGGGCGTAAGCCCCAAGACCGTGATGTTTAATAAATAAAGTAAACACAAGAAGTGTTAATAATAAAAAGATAAATCTTAGTAAGAAAACCGAACATTTATATGATGAACTCGGAAAAGATTGAAAAAAACAAAAAAAAAAAATCTATGCCAACGCTAAACGCTGTATCAAGAATTCTAAACATACATTGCTATGCTGCTTTTAAAATTTGCTGCTGCTGTAATTTTGCTGTTGAATTGTATATTGCGTAAGTGCGAAGAAAATGATGCTTTATAATAAAGCTAAAAAGCAAAAAAAGAAGAAAAAATGGTTAGTAGTAGTGAGTTTATCTGCAGACTAGCAGACAGTAAGGTCAGCGAGAGCGTAAAAAACCTAACAAATCCTTCTGGGTGACCGTTAAAATCTGAAACCTGTCAGACTTTTTTATTGATATTACTACCACTTATGCATAGTTACTTATATCATATAGATCTTATTCAATAATGATGCTGCCATATGTCAGCATTTATCGTGAGGTAATTTATGTCCTTTTACTGGCAAATCTAGATCGAATTACAAAATTGGTGCAAAAATGTCTTAAATAAATCTATGATTTTATGCATTTCTGAATAAATATTCTCCTAAGCAGTTTAAAAGAATAAAAAAGCAGAAATAAAAAAATTTTAATAGTTACTTAGCCTTGTAAATGACCTTGTAAACTGAACCTATCGGACACATAACCCTTAAACAGAAGCTTTTCAAATAACTTCTGGGTATGAATAATAATGATAACATAGTAATGATAGCTATTAGGAAACAATCAACTTCTAAATTTCTGAAAATCTGGGATACCTATATCAATGATTTTGGCTTTGATTTAATCAATAATATATAATTGTGTAATGATATCAAAGTTTGTAACGGCTATCTGCCTGAGATGAAGAATTTGTGGATAAACGTTATAAGAAAAACTGGCTCGTATTCGTATTACATACAACCTCACCGATAATTATTTGAGTCTGAATATTATTTCCAACTCACTAAGAAAATTGGCGAAAGAGGATCATGTCTTTTTGTCTCAGGCATAATCGTAAATTCTTCTTCCAATATGACTTCACTGCAATAGTCTTGAAAACGGAAACACGCCAATATCAAATACAGAAACCATAACCTGCCAAATGGTTTCACATTTGTAGCTAAGTAAATCAAAGATTCTTTAAATGTGAATAAGCTCATAGCAACTATAGGAAACAAAGCAACCGTAAATTTCAGAAAATCTGGCAACGCCATGTGTAGATAAGTGAGATGGAAGAAGGCTGCCAATTTGCAATTCAGCCAAACCTCTAAAACGCAGTCGTGGAAGTGTATTTATACAGCCTAATTAGAGAAAATAATATAGACAGCAGTCATTAATCGTCCCCCAAAAAACTGCTTTATTGTTTTTAAGTCTCTGGTTACTATTTCAGACTGCTAGTTACAGAAAAAAATTAAAGCAAGTGCGATTGTTTTGAAGGTAATTTGCGTAAAAACTGTGTGCATGCTACGGAAGAAAGTGAAGCTTCTCGAATTGCCGATTAGTTGAAACTTTAGAAATCGAAAGCTTTTAATGGAATTTTACGTGTTACGGTAACGATAAAACACTTTTCTTTTCACAGACTGAATTGATTTCATAGGATCACAATTTAACTGCACTTATTCTAAAAATTATGTACGGAGCATAAATTTCTTAAATGCGAGCCAAAAACCCGAATACGCGTTTTTCCTGTTGTCATTTATGTCATTTCTTATATCTTAGTTTTACGTTATGTGGAAAGAGAGAAAAGCAGATAAAAGGCATTTTTGTATAGAAATCATAATTCGATGCTTTGCAAAGGCAAAGTCCTTTAAATTCATTTTCTCAAACAAATAGCTCTGCAAAATTCGCTATTTTAATGTGGTGCCTGTAATATGCAATCATTTAGCTTAATTAATCATTTTTTACTTCAGGCGAATGCTTTAATTTTTATATATGCTGTGGACGGTTTATTTTTATTCATTTTTAATTTCCACGCAATTTATGATGGACAATTATTAAATTATTTAAATCTGACTGATTTAAATTGACTAAGGACCACTAACATCCCGAAGTCATTTGCCTAACTATATACATTAAATAATAAGACTTACGTAATTATTATTGAATTCAATTGTAACCTAACTCTATATTAAATAAGGAAGACAATATACCATTTATAAAGTGTTCTTCCTTGTTTTAACGCTTAGATATATAAAGATACAGAAAATTTAAGCATTTAGAACTTCAAATCTGTAATGAAAACGTCATTTAATTGCCTCTGCTTGCATATTTCTTATATGTTCAATGTTATAGGCACCCATAATAAAAGTTTGTAAATGCATACATTAACAAGCAATAGAAAACTGTACCTTTACGATTTCCCCTAATTATATGGTAAATAATCGGAAAATACTTTTCAATTGAATATTTGCATTTTTATGTACTGTTATTCATTCTTTGTGTTAAAGAGCTGTGTGATCCAAAAGCTAACATTAGTTTTTATTAAGGCAATGAAATATAATGCCTTTCTTTACTAAAATTAGAATATGCTGTTCCTTCCTACAGAGAAATTGATTTACTTTTTGTTGATGTAAATATTTTCTTGTGTTGCTATAAACGTTAAAGCTATAAAAGTTGTTATAAAAATTTCTTCTGTTGCTACAAAAATTATAAAATATTTCAGTCTCTTTTAATTAATATTTTAATTGATTTTAAAAACTAATTTTACTTAAACGTTCATTTTAATTGATAAAAATATTAATTTTATTTCAACATATAATGTTTATGAATAGATATATATTAACAAGAATGTTATCTGATTAACAAGAATATTATCTGAAAAGTCTAGACAGTTCCAAGAATTACAAATAAAATTCCGCAATTTTCTTATAAACTATTTATTAGAAATACTGTTTATAAGATATTATATTATATTTTTATAACAAAAAATGTCATTAATTCTCTTACGTATTATCCACATTATTTAAAAAACAGTAAGAATTTAATTAATCAACAAAGATTATCGTTTATTATCTTGCAGGGAACTTTGCAAAACATTTGATGAATGTGTTGTGGTTATAATGTGGCCGAGATACAATGGTTTTGTATAGTTGGTCATTTTAATCAAATTTGCTTCATAAAATAATTAGTGTTTCATCTTACTATTATCAAAATTAGCATTAACTGTTTCAGGAAATCTTACAACATAGAACATCGCTTATTTTAATTATCTTATTGCTAGCAAGTGAAAAATGATTAATTTTAAAATCTAGAAATTATTTCGTAACATTTCACTGTTAAAGCTAACTGTTTTGATATCTCGATCGTTTTATTGGTACAATATCGTTTTAAGCATTTGCATGCATATATCATTGCAAAGAAACACGAAATTTTGTTATCTTTCCAAAAAAATCCCTTGTGGTCGGAACTTCTTAATTTTTTAGTATAAGAAATTATATATGACTCGATGTTTCAGAATTTTTCCTCCTAGTTATGTGATTTTTCACTTCATGGTTTGTATGTAATGACTGAACGAAAATAGACGCATAAGACATCCAGAAACATCACTTTTATTTCGACAGCTTGCAAAAGAAGAAAAAAAGACAAAGAAAATATTTAACTGTATGAACAAGTGTTAATTACACATTGAAATGGTTACAAACTTTGGCGAATTTTTAATATTTACTCCATGTTAAATAAATTCAACTCTTCTATACAGTCTGTGAGTTCACATCAGCATAGAAGTCATTGCTTGGCATTTATGACAGATGTTTCTAGGTAAAAAACAGATCACATTAAATTTCGAACTATGGCATCATGTCAGCTCATTTCACAGTTTCGATGAATATGTTCTTGTTGGCAGAAGTACAAAGTAGATAAATGAACTGAAATTTTTTCCCAGATTCTAAAAGTGGAACGTTGGAAATCAACCTTTACTCCTCTGCTTTCTCGTCTTTCTTGGCACCCAAAGCCCAGTCTGGTTTCGCCTATTAATGAGACGCATAAACATATTAGAATTGTACATATTCAATTGTAGTGACAGAAATACATCTAAAAATTATCGTATAAATGTATTTAAACGCAGAAGTGATCGATTATTTCAAATGACGCGTTGAAACGGAAAATGTGTTTTCTTAAAGGAATAACAGTTCAGCAACACTATGAGGAATACTTTAATATCTGCGATTTTATAAATAACAATCAGTAATTTCCTCTAATGTTGGAATATAAATTTTCAATGCATCAAAGCATATTATTATGAATATATGCCTTTATTTTTCTAAAAATATAATTTTTATAATACCTGTCAAAGGAAAATCACAAATATTTATTCAAACTGCTCTTTCAAACTTCATCATCTATTTTAATAGCTATTTCAAATTTTAATTAAATCCCTTAAAATTTCTTTGTTATTACTTTTCTTGGACATGTTTATACTTTGTTTTGGTTGGAAAATGAGAAAAATGCCAAATACTAAAAAATTCTATGAATACTCAAATACTATCAAAGTCAAATTGTGAGGGCTCCTTATATTAAAATAGTGAGGAGAAAAAAAATATATGTGCTATGGACGCACACAAAAGGGCGATGTTTATTCATCTTTAACGGTGCTTTTTATCCAGACAATACAATGAAGTTTTTGATTAATTTTACAAGTGAATTTATTTTGTTAACTTTACTGCTTATTGTTGCACGAAGTTTGAATTATGTTGCAAAATTTAACAATAAAATAATTTATCCACTTTCTTATCACCAAGCCTCAAAATGTATATATATACATATATATTTTAAATTGGATTTATTCTCTACTTCTTTGTTTTTCTATTCTCATTCTCATGCAACTCATACCATAGCTAATTCCACTCGTTCACCTATTCGATTCGTTAGGGAATCGGGCTTTAATTTAAATATATTTGAATAGCACATAACAGTTTTATTTACTTTTTAAAACATGCAGTAGCAACTAAACTGTGATTTTGCATCTTTTCTCGGAAAGATTTCATTAAATTTCCTCTTAATTCTACTTTTCTTCTGACATCCGCTATGAAACGTTACCTAATTTTATTCCTCTATGCCTAAGTTTCTAACGCCTTTTTCAAGTGCGGACTACTTTTATAAATTAGAATATTATGCGGATCATTTTACTCTTGTTCCCTTCGAAAGTAGTTTTTTAGCATATGTTGCTACCAGTATACTTATATTTTTAAAACACAATTGATTAGAATTCATTTAATTTTATAGCAGTGTAAGTAATTAAATTAATAGAAAAAATTATATTCTCTCTTGATAATTAAATTTAATAATTCATTAATTTAAAATTAATTTTTTGTCTTTTTTGGAAAACCAGTAGGACCATAACGGCAAGTTTGGAGGACCACTTGTGTTCCGACGACCACAGCTTGAGAGACGCTGCTATATGCAATTGCTGACATAACCTGCTTTATATCAGCAATAATTTTTTACATTTTTTATGTTTGTTTATTCCATTTTCAGAATACTTCATTTTTTAGCATTATAATTAGTTTCTTCCTAGCATTCACTGTTTATTTCATTTTACTAGCATTATACTGGCTTCTTAGAGTAATGGTAATTATAAAACAGGCAAATCGACAACCTTGTATTCGGAGTAGATTTTGAAAATCCCGATCGATTTCGAGGGCAAAATGGGTCCCCCTTCATCAGGAACAAAACATTTTGACAGAATTTTTTCTGCTGAAAGGGGACCCGTTTTGCCCTCGAAATTGATTGGGATTTTCAAAATCTACGCCGAATACAAGGTTGTCGATTTGCCTGTTTCATTTTCCGCGTCGACATGTTTCTCTTGCGTCTTAATGGTAATTATTTTTTATACTTAAATGATATTGATACTTAAAAGAATAATAATGAATATTATTGCGTACATGCAATAATATTTTTTCACTGTCTTTGGAACTTCGTTTACTGCTTAATTAAAATATTAAGAAAATTTTATGATATGAGTTTTGACCATTTTACAACATAAAACTGCACTATGCTGTATTATTTAACAACTAAAATTTTTTGAAAAATGATTCTATTAAATTTTAAAACAGAACTGATAAGCAATTTATAATTTTTATCTTATAATAAAGTAAAATTGAATCAAATAAATTTTTACAGTAAAGACATAAATTAATTAACATTAAACTTCAGAAATAAAATTCTTACTTATTTTTAATTGAGAAACTTAAGACTTTTTTTCTTAAGATAAACTATACTTCAGATTCAGTATCAATAATATTTAATATAATTCTTCAATTACTTAAAATGCATTATTACTTACCTCTTAAAGGCTGTTTTGCTTCAAAACTGTTTATTGTGTTAAGCAGTTTAAAACTAAAGCTCAAAATATTAACTTTTTTTTTCATTTTCAAAAATACGTCTAACTGCGCATCCATAATGAAATTCAAACAATCAAAATACTTTACAAAGCAAACAAAAACACAAAAATGTAAAAACATTGATAGGGTAACACTGCAAAAACATACATACACCTGGTTCAGTTTCTAAAAATTCTCCAGGTGCAAAAAAAAAGTGCAAAGCGACACAAAATACAAAGTAGCACAAAAACAAGGGACTAAAAATTGAGGATTTTCAGCGTCAATCTTTTTTGATTTGAATATTATCAAAAGCATAAGTGTATGGATATTATATTCATTTTTCTACCATTTAAAAGACAATTTTAATTCCGATTTCCACTATTTAAAATTAAGTCTACTGACTATGAAAAAATCTTCTTCTGTTTGAAGGACTTTTCAAAAAATATATAAAGGTTTCATATGGGGGAAAAAAGAAAACTTTCTTCTTTTCTCATTGTTTCAAAAATTTGAATTATGGAGCCTTAATTTTAAAAAAATAATATATATTCCTTTTTCGCTAAAACCATTTGCAAAGAAATAAAAAAATAAACTTTTCACGATGTTTTCAATATTTATTAGAACTTTGTAATCGAAATTTACATGGACTTTGAATGAATTTAATATATGTAAACAGTGTGTAGGATAGCCCAGGTCACAGACGAAGGTTCAACACAGAGATGTCGATACAACAGCACTGTTACTTGTTTGCCCATTCGGGGGCTTTTTTCTGTGAAACGAAAAAGAAACATCATGTAGCACACACGAGGAAAATTTTAAAAAAAAAGCAGGTAGATACACATGAAACTAGAAAGTAGAGTTAAGTGAACAACACTGTACTTATTTCAAAGATGTCGCAAACATGTACTGCGTTGAAGTTGTACGTGACTCTGTTTCGAGAAATCTTTCAGACTTTTTAAACAAATATCATATAGGCTGCATTTTGTCCTAAATGCTCTCTTAAATACTACTTTAAAACTTAAGTACTCTTGTTGATCATATTTAACTGATATTTCTTACTTCCTGAAGATTTATCCTACAGCTCTTTGTTTATTATCATTAGCTTTGTCGAAGATTTATCCTAGTAAGTTTAAACTGTATGCATAATAATTTGTGACTCGCAAACTATACTTGTGAAAACATGCATCGCACTATATTTTACACATACATCAGTTAATACTTAAGTATAATTTATTCTACTTGTTTCGGGACGATTAACTTTATACTTAACTGTTTTACTTGTCATTCTGTGAACGTCTGAACAATTTAACTCATTCAGGTGTAACACAGATACTTTAAATCAATAGCATCTTATTAGATTATGCTATAGTTAATACACGATAATTACGAAATTTAAGACTGAATTTGAATAAAAGTGAGGAAACTTTCGGGTTATTTGTGTACTGAAAATAATGAATCTTATTTTTAAAATTAAATGAACTGATTATTTTTGTTCAGAAAGGTATCTGCAGCAGTTGAGAAGTAACGTACTGTTATCTTGCTTTCAGGTTACAGTAGCGTTAGAATGCACAAAAAGTAGTTATAAATATAAATAATAATATTAATCCATATGGTAGGGTAAAGACAAATACACGGCACACAAAAGCGCTATAACAGGAGCTCATAATTATGATACAAACAAAAAAAGCCACCGATTTTTGTTACAACATAAAGAAAAGGAAACACTTAACCTTTCAAAAGAATGACACAATAAAAATAGTCGATTTAGTTATACTTTAAAACAATATTTGCTTATAAATTCAGATAAAAATTAGGTAAATGGGTAAACTTCTCCTACCTCCTTGACATCTTCATCGAGCTTGAATTTCGTGGATGGTCCAACAGATTTCAGATTAGCTCTGAAGTCATTATCAGCCTTCTTAGCTGCGCGCATTAATTTCTCGAATCTAGGAAAGAATTCATTGTTAGAAGAAAAATTCAAAATGTTTAATTTCAACATATTGGCCTTTCAAATTCTAAACCCTCAATTGTTCCCGTAGATGAATAAAAATTCCAAAATTATTTAAATTAGGTTCAATTAATTAGCTTGTTTTCGTAATATTTATGACGTGTTATCTTATGAAAGGACAGAAGGAGATTAGCGGTCAGTCTCCCATTAGTTATATTTTTATGAAATACTTTCGATTTAAAATAGTTCACTCAAGTCTGCAACAAAAGTCCATTGCTTTATACAGTAGGGGTGAAACAAATCTATTTAGCTAAAAATCGACAAAAATTTTTTAAAAAATTCTGAAAAGTTTCAGATTTTAACGAGGGTTGGATAACATTTTTACGCTTTCCCTAAGCTCACAGTCTACCGATCTGCTGTTACACTCACTCCAACTAACCATTTTTTAATAATAAATTATTAAGCGTTATTTCCTTCGCACTTACGTAATATACAACTTAACAGCAAAAATTGCAAAAACTTTAATAGCAATATGGAATTTTAGCGTTTAGAATTTTCGATGCAGCGTTAAGTGTTGGCATACATTTTTCTGTTTTTTTTTGTTTTTTCAGTCTCTTCTCAATTTATAACATCAATGTTTAATTTGCTTACTAAAATGGCTTTACGAAACTTTTCTTTGTCTTTTTTATTAAAGTTTGTGTGTTTACTTTATTTAATAAATTTTACGGAATATAAAATAGATAAAAAATAAATTTGAAATTCAAAATTCGAGTTTCCAGGTGCCCATGTTTGAATACTTTGTTCCAAATTTGATGACTCTAGGTACTGTTTTTTCACAATGCGAGAAACATACATACATTATCGCAGATCCTTCATTATTTAATTTGTTTAATACAGGGCGATAATATTTGGTAGCAACAATTTGAAAAGGGATATGCCGTTTATAGTGATTCAACACAAAATGCCGTGTCGAGAATAATATCTCATTCGGGACCAACATCCCTTTTGGGCTAATAATTCACTTACGCATATCTGACAAAGAATAAGGTCTTAGAATGTGGTCATTTAAGAGTATATTCAGGACCTTTTCGCTCAAAATAATGCTGATAACAATTTACACCCACTTCCCCCTCCAAATTTCCGTACTGTCTAACTTCAAGCGTTGCCATCCGTTAAAAACAACAGCGTATCTTAAAGTGTGCGAAGTTTGAGAACTTTAGAGATAAGTCTAAAATAACTGCTAAATTTTACTTTAAACAATTTTGTGCATTTATCTCTATATTTACGTAGCTATGAAACAGGTCAAACTACTTACGAAACGTTCAGTTAAATCCGCTTCCAAATTCAAGATGATTTACGAGCTAACATATATTATATTACAGGTTAAATTACCGATTCATATATTTTACAGTGTAACAGTATTGTGGCTCGGAACTAACTCATTAGTTGGTGCCTGAATACTGAATGTTTTGCGATTTACGAGATCGTGGGAGCTGGATAAAAGCGTCATTTGACGTTTACTAGAAATAAAAATTTGAATTTTTAGGCTTATTTCTTTATCCCATGGCACAGACTGCCGTGAACTTGATGCGAAACAAGATAATATTTTCGGAAAATGAAAACGAAAACTTACTTTCCGTATTCGAATCGGGATACTTTCTTTAGAGGAGGCTTGATGCTGGGAAAAAAAGGCAAAAGAACGTAAATCACAAGTACAACTTTCTATTCTATGGAATAAGAGCCCGTAATTAATTATTAAGACTTTATAATTGTAATTTTTTAACTTACAATTTTCCTCTCATGTCGTTGACTTGCATATTAAGTTCATTAATCTGAAACACAGACGGAAAATTAGTTTCAATTAAATTAATTACATATTAGCAAATTTAATGCTTCACTTTTTAATAAAAGGTTTCTTTGATTATTATTTACCATAAAATGGTTTTTTAATATACTTTAAATTGTTCGTTAACTTAGTTTACGAGTTTTTTAATTTGATTTAATTTTTTAATTTTGAATATTATTTTTTATGAAATTGTTTTCATTAAATTTAAATCAAAAACAAAACGTAAAAATTATATCATTATGGAAATAGTTTCAAACTTTTAATTGAGTAAATGAGATTATATAACAATGTGCGATTAATTGAGATAAAAGAAATGAAAGGGGACAAAGTTTCAAAGTTAAGAGTAACTTAATTTATTTCTGAAATAAGATTTGTTACATCTTACACAAAGATTTTGAAAAAAAAATCTTGGCGTAATAAATCATGCGAGAAATTAACAACATGCTTTCAGTTTACAAGCTTGGCAATCATTTCTACATTCAGTTCAAAACTTTAAATTTTAAAAACTTTAATAATAATGCATATAAATATTTAGGTTAACACAGCACTTCACTTCAAAATTATAACTACGAAGGTTTATAATTTTGGAATCATTCATCCTGTAAAAAAGTAGTTGCTTGATAGACTTGGATTAAAGCTCAGAATTTCTTAAAATAAGGGTTGTAGAAATATGTGAATACATACACATTTACTACAGTTATAGATTTTACACAAGTAATGTTACTCACTTATGATACTCGTATATTCTGGAATGTGTCCAAGATATCCACTGATTATTTTACTAAACATCGTTTTCGTTAAGTGTTCTATAATTTATTTGTAAATTGTATCTATTTAGTAAATTTATCTATTTAGTATCTATCTATCTAGTAAACAACCCTATAAATTTTATTATTAATGCTTTAAAATTTGGAAAATTACTTCGTTGCTCATAAATCACGAAACATTTTATCCCATCAAAATGAGGTCAAGCATTTTTAAAAGCCCTGCTACAGTTTGTTTACATTTTTACGTAGCAAAGACTTCAATCCCAAATTTAAATTTAAATTTATCAAATTTGTTTATAAAAGTTTAAATTTCATATTAATCACATGAACTTAAAAATGTTAATCATTCTTTGTATATATATTCAATTTTAAATTCTTACTAAATTTTAAACTACAGTATTACAGATATAGTCCATAATTTTAAACTATTACTAAACTTTTAAACCACAGTAAAAAACTTAATATGCCTTTTCAGTTAACTTAGTAACATAATATGCCTTTTCAGCTAACATTAGTAACCTAATATGCTTTTCCCCATAGCTTCAGCATATCTTATCTAATTTAATTATCTTTCTAATTTCTGAATAGCAGAGGGTCTCTGAATCTCTTTTGTTTATTATCGTCTTTTCTTTATTACCTTTTCTAATTTTCTGAATGGCAGGATCTCTTGGAGTCTTTGTAGGAGTTCTATTTTTGGAGAATATTCATCACTTTGCTTTGTGTAATATTTAACTTTATTTATGTGGGAAAATTTAAACATTTAAATAATCTTCTGTCAATAAACGGCAATAGTGTTTAAATTTAATGAATGCCTTTTTTTTAATTATCAACGACGAGATTTTTAATTCTAAAGATATAACTGTCAGTTGTGTCTGCATTTGTGTGTTTGCATAAAACATTAGTCTTAAGCGTATATTTATAGTATGAAAGTGTTTATTTATCTCATTAGTTCAGATAGACGTCAAAGCTCCATTTATTTAATAATTTTCAGATAATATGATCTCTAAATAATCAGAGAAAACTATGAAAGCAAAATATTTTTATAGAGCTGGATAATTAATGCAGAACTGAATGATTTAAAATAATGGCAGTTATTGTTTATTTTTTTTAATTTAATTTAAGTCTTATATAAAACTACAAAAAATGAGTAAAACTCTTTAGTTTATGTTTTGCTTTTATTCCTGACTAAACCTTATTATGTTTTTACAATTATATGCAATGCAAGTAAATACTAGTTTCGCGATCACAGATGATATTTTCCAGAGTTGGAATGAAGTATCATTAAAAAGTGCACTGACCTTGTATTCCTTATGCCTTGATTCATATTCCATGTCGTATTTTTCACCTTCCAGTTTAACAATGCGATCATGATACTCTTTGCAGATTTGCATTAGTTCGGCTGCAAAAAGCGGGCACAAGGAAGAAAAGGCAAAACATAATAAACTGCATTAAATCCAGTTAAATAAGCGAATGGGTTAGTAAGCGATTAACACTGATTGTTGAAAGCACGTAACAAAGGAAAAGGAGCACTGAGGATTACAAAAAGCACTGTGACATGAAGCTCGTGGGCAGAACTCAAAAACAAAAGGCCACTAGCGAAACACAAATCATACTTGAAAAATTATTCATTGATTCTGTTTGCTTCCATAATTCAGCATTGCATTCGTAAACAGTTCATTTTTGTCCGTCTCTGTATGTTGTTCAAATTTTATCTAAGGTGCATTCTCAATATCTCCGGGAATAAAAAGGGATCTTTTACTTAATTAAGGTAAGAATTGATCGATATTCCTAAATTGTCTGAAGTATTTTGGAAGATTATCAAAAATAAGTTGCTTTTATTATAATTAGAGAGTAATTTCGATTACACTGTATTATTTCTATTATGGCGTAGCTTTTCCACCTTTATTACATGAATTGATATCCATCCTTGAAAATGATGAATATTTCTGATCGATGTTAAATATGATCTTTTTAAGAAACCACCTCCACGGAACGCCTAAATGATCGGAAACCGTTGGTTGTCGCCTTATGAATGCATTCCTTACAGCCTTACTAAAGCATAACTTTACTTTTTACGCATCTTTTCCAAAATATTTTGCTGTTGTTGGCCTTTATTGCTGTTATTCATTGCCTAAATACAAAATTTTGGAGTGAGTATTTCTTTCCTGGAGTTCAAAAATAACGATTTTGGATCATTGCTAACAGAAATTGTGATACGGACGGAAAGTAAAGAATTTTTATTGCTCTGGACTTTTATTGCTCAAACTTTGTCGACTCAGAGAAGCCATAAAATGATATATATATTGAACCTCTGCCATTCGCAGCGCAGTAAATGTTAAAAAAGCATTAAGAATTTATCGATGCTGCGTATTTTGTAAGAAAAAAAAATGAAAAGAAAATCAATATTATGTTCAATAACATTCTTATTGTTACGCAAATATAAATAAAAAAGCATTATTTGATTAATTGTTTTAAAGCAAAACAATTAATCTAGACTTTTTAATAAAAAAACAATTAATCTAGTTGAATTTTAATTTTTACTTGCAGAACCACTAAACGCGTTAAACTCGAAGATTTCGCTGAATGCAGTTTCATAGTTATTGGTTTGGGATGATCTGCTTTAGTCCAGAGTCGGATGTTAATTTGTGTTTCACACATAGTATTCACAAGGCGTATATATATCCTAAAATACGATATAATAATGTAAATAGTAAGGTGTAATCGAAAGCAAACAGCATAAATGAATAAAAGTTCCCAAATTTAATTAAAACATCGAACGACAAAAACAAAACAAAAAATGCCAGCGAAAAATTAGGTAAGTAAGTCATCAAAAAAAAAAATCGCAAAAGCGTGAGTGCCGCAACTATCTGCCAATCAAAAAGGAAAATTAACCATTCAAAAAAATCTATTTTCTTATCAAATGACCCATACCACAAATTCTTTCTGTCTGACAGCGTACTCCAGATCATACTTAGCATCCTCTAGCTTCACGATCCTCTGATGGTACTCTTTGCATATAGCCTGTAAGGCAGCTGCGGCCCAACAAGATTGCGCGAGGAAATGGAAGTTGTGGAAGAGGTAGGGAAAACGAAAGGTGAAAAAAGAAGAGGAATTATTCATTTGAGAAGATGCAGAAGGGACGTTATTGAATGAAACATGAAGTCAGAGCGAAATGGAGAGCTCTGCTGAGATAAAACTAATTGTACAGCCATAAAATTTCCATACGCAAATTACAATTCTGTTTCGTAAATAAAAAATAAAAGGCGCAAAACAAAATTGCAAAACGATAAATATATATATGCAAAGGAAAACGACAAAAAAGCAATAAATCTCAAAATATTAAATGTAAAATCAAAAAATGAGCAAACAAAAGTAAATAAAATACCTTTAGTAATATTAAGAATTTGTTTATTAATTTTAAAGCTACTGCTAGCTTAAATAGAAAATTAAAAATTCATTAAACCAGTGCGTGTCTTTGGGGTTGTAATCATCTTTGTAATACTGACTATTTATTAAGCGCTAGTAAAAACTTTTTACTTACATTTAGTTTTATTTCAGTAAGCCCATTTTGCTACTTATAAGTCGATGAAACGTTTTACATTTTTAATTGCTGAATGTAAAACAAATTCTCTTTTAAAAAGCATATCTAATTACAGTCCCCCTTATTTTATCTACAATCTGGTTTAGAATCCGCAGAACAAAATCACTCAAGAGTGGAATAGGACATAAAGAAAATTATATATTGCTGCATCAAAAACGAAGTAGATTTATCTGATGCACATCAAATGTAAGTAATTATAAACTTCTGAAAAATATTATGTTAAGAAGCTTTATTTTGTTACTATAATAACAGAAGAAACAAAAATTCTAGCGATAATTTAATTTTGATTAACTTTTAATATTTTTTTCTATTTCTAGAGCTCTCTATTTCGCTCTGTTGATAATGCGTCTCTGAAGTGCTTTGACTACCGATGTTCTTTCAAGCCCTATTATGCTTCCTCCGCGCTTGGTTTTAGGCTACATTTTTTGACAATTGGGAGTTCTTTGTTTATAGCCGTCCTCACGGTTTTAGATTTGTGCTAAGATCTCAGTATAAGTAAAATTACTGGATCTTCTAATTAAATGAAGTGATCATAGTAGTTCCGTCTCCATACATCGACAGCGCTTTGCAATGAAAGGTGTTATGTCAAATCTCAGACTGTAACTCAAGATCCAAAAAGCTTTCATTCGCAGGCTAAAACAGATCTTACAATGCTTAAACAATTAAGATAAAATACTATATCTGCTTAAAGGTATGATACAAAACTTGGTTTCAGTTATAATGAATCAAATACATTATTTTCGTCTAAAGCAAATGCAAGATATTATTATTGCGCATAACTGTATTTGGAATACTTTTAAATTATCGCAGCTTATAATAACTACACTACAGAACAAAGGGCGAGGTAAGAAATTCAGAACTCAAAGCACTTTTCATGAGGAAAATACTAAGCACACTTTACATTTAAAATATATACGTATATGAGGAATAAAAATATTAACAATAATGATTACACAGGCTAAAACACATACAAACACATTCATAAATAATACTAAAAAACAATTATACTACAATGCTGAAACGGATTTTAAAACAAATGGAACACAAAACTACAGTTTGTGTCACTTTGAAATGACACGAACGGAATACAAATATGCAATTTGTGTCATTTTGAAATGACATCGATTAAAAGTGAAATTCAGTGAGGAATGGTTTTAAACAATTGCTAAACTAAACACAATTGAACACTCTATGAACTATTCTATAACAAATATTTTTCTACATCTGCATTTAAACATGCACAACTAAAATTATAATTTCTGGAACTTTGTTGAAAAGGAATTATATTTGATTGATCACTCAAATAAATGAGTTCAATCGGTTACTAAATTAGGGAAAATTGATTTCTTTTCTAGGTAATACTCTATAACAAACAATTTCCTACATCTGTATTTACACAGACACAAAAGAAAAGACATGTTCTGCCACTTTGCTTGAAAATTTTAAAAACTCTGTTTTACAATTCATTCTTTCAAAAAAACAATTTTAAAGTATTCATTTGCATTTCAATATAAAGTAAAAAATTTATATTAAATAAAACGATTCCTTTATTTAAATTATTTTAATGATTAAGTTTTGATAAAAAGAAAGTTTTAAAGAAATCAATATAAAATTAGAAATCAATCCATAAATTATAATATCTCAACTTAAATTTAAACCCACACTATTCAAAACCAAAATTACTTTGTACTCCATAAATGATATGCATAATTTAAATTTCTGGGTTTAAAATTACCAATGTATTTAAAAGCAATTTATTCAAAAATCTGAAAATCACTTCTTTATGTTATGAAATAAATCAGGCGCTGTTTAAAATTTCACACTGAAATTAAATTTTCTTCTTAACTTTAAAGGATTGACTGAAGCCGAGCTTCTTCTCTCAAACTTTGTTACGTAAATATTATAAAATTGTAGATAGTAAATAACAGCGACGGACTATTCTATATAATTTTCCAGTTTATTATCACGTTAACATAAGGGCATTCACTTAATACAAACTCAATTCTAGAAATATGGAAAGATTTTCACGCTACAAATTGGGGCATTACGTCTACTTCATCTAACTGTCATAGAAGTACATTTAATGAATGAATTATATACATATTTAAATTCGTTTAGAATTATGTTTACTGCTGCCACTTTATTTGTGTTTGTAAGGTTTTAGTTTAAACTAACAAAGTTTTATTTTAATTTGCCTTTTTCTATCTGTTCTTATTTCAACTTCCCGTTAGAATAAGCGCGCGTTTCAGCTTTATGCTAATTTGAAGTGGAGCCAAGTTTCTATTTAAGCGATAGGTAGGAACCTCTCAGTGTGAGAGAGCTTTTAGTCTCAGATCACGGCTGCTCTGTTCGACGTTCGCCTGACCAGCTAGTATTTAAATTCTAAGCCTTAGCGCTGTTACGCTATTACTTATTGAAGTAAATCTAAGTGCGTTAGTATTAGTTAAATCTTGCTACGTACCCTTTAGCATAGAAGCCAACCTCGCGTTCATAGCTCTGTGAGCAACGACGATTTAATTTCTATTTAACTTTAGTTCAAATTATTTGATTCTTCAGTTTAGACCCAAGTGCGGTCATTATTTTCTGTATCCCTCCCGAGTTGGGAAGTAGCTGTATATAATTGGTGTTTGATAAAAGAGGACTTTAAATCCTTCTTAAGTGCAGTTCTTCTATCACTTAACCACAGTTTTCTATCACAGAACATAGCTGCATTCAGCTCCTTGTTCAAGATCAGGACTTAAAGTATCTCCCGAGTATGTTCGCCAAGAGTATGCACCGAACGCTCAGTCCTGACATGTTAAGCGTTATCGTCATTATTTTGTAAGTCTTATCATCTAAACGATAAATAAACAATCGTTTGTTTTCGTTCAATAAACTTTTAACCAGACGTCTACGCTATAAAATGAGAAACGCATACAGTGAAGGGACAAATATAACAATAAAATTGTTATAAAATAATAATTCACGTAGTTTGAAGTCTCTTAAAAAATATTTTTTTTAATTTTGTTAACTATAATCCTTTTCCATTTTAACTGGCTGAAGTAAAGTAATCTCGCAACAGCTGTGATGGAGAGCAAAGGGGTCAAGATCCACAAGCTTAGAACCTCGAGAAGAAACAAAATTCGAGCATCCCTACTACCTTTACACCGAAGACACCGCTGTCCTGCAGTATAACTTATTTGTTCTCAATTTGCATCGCTTACTGCTTCATTGTCGAAATCTTCACCACTACGGTTACAGATTGAATTTTGTTATAATTTATAATTTTAACCTAGTTATCATTGTTTACCTTCATTGATGCCATCTAAGTTTTTAGGAGGTCCACACCTCTCAGCAATGGTCTTCTTCCTTTCTTCTGCTTTTCTTTCTTGTTCTTTCTTCAATTCTTCAGCGGCCTTTTTCCTCAGCAGGGTCTACAATATACTAACTTTTAGCTGGCAGAATTACTAATGTATATCTCGCCTCAACTTAGTAGACTTTTTTAATTACTTTTAAATTTTAATTAATTAATTTCTCTAAAATATAATTATGTTATAATGCTCAAGTTAATTAAAAATAGTATTTCGTACTTACCCTCAGCTTCTTCTTACGGGCAGGGGTCATGAAACCCTTTTTGCCGCCTCCCTTCTTGGCCTGAGCCGCGGCCTCTAGCCGGGCTCGGACCTCGGCTTTCTTCCTTTCCTTCTCAGCCTGTTTCCGTTTTTGTTCCTAGAAAGCGAAAGAATCAGTTTATTAAACCATGTTCTAGTAATATAGATAACTTGATAAAATTTACTTAAGAACTTATGCAACAAGAGTGTAAATAATTTAATAAACATTTACTCATAAAACTGCAGTCCTGCCCTACTTTGTAGTTTATCGCGGCTCCCAAAAAATTCAGAAAATTAAAAAAATAAGCGAGTAATACGTTACAAAATGCACGCTAAGCAAAAATAGGATACAAAATTTCGAATGCCATAACCCGAAACGTGACCCGCTCAATACTACGCTTCCAAGACTATCCAAAATGTAGGCAAAAGTATAAATGTCCGATAGATCGTATTTTTTATTTATACAATGATTTAATAGGAAAATTGATCAATAGGACTAGTTTTTTTCTTCTAGATGTTCTTTATTTATAATGCAAGTACAATAAATAGTTTTCGTAAATGAACCGGTCTGTAGTCACAAATGTTGCATTGCCATTGTTTATCCGTTTTCGAATAAAGTACTGTATTGTATCCATCAATTAGTACACACTTTTTGAGAGTAGGACCCATAACTCTGAAAACAGTCCACTGCTTGTTATTCAGTAAAAGGTAGCTCTCAAATTTTAATCTCATCAATGCAAGAAAACATTCAGCAATAACAATTAATTTATATCCTTTTTCGTAAAAACAAATTTGGTTGTCGCATCATACCAAAGCGCAGATATTATGAATATGCTGTTACGACGACCTTCTTATCCACAACTGATAATAAATCGTGTTCCTTTTCTACAGTTTCACGGTCGAGAGGATAATACGTAAGTATCATGTTTGTTAAGTACAATCAAATAGCTTCTTACAATAGAATGTACTAATAAATAATTCAAGGTTGTAAAATTAGTTTAAATTCAAAAGTATTAGACATTGTTTTTTCGTGTCTAAAAATAAAGTGTACTTACCTCACTGTAGTTTCCAAGTAGAAGAAGGTGTTCATGAAAAAGAGAAAATTAAATATCAATCATTTATATAATATGAATTTCACAAATGATTGAGTTATGAAATTTTAAGAAAATTAACTTAGTTATTAGCTACATGAAGTTAAAATTAGGTGTATATTTGAAAACTCAAATACATTTAAAAGTAAAAACAATGTGTTGGTATCTGCACATTTTTCTCCTTTAAAATTAGACTTCTCCAGACTGAAAGTCAAAGAGGCGGTGCTTTATTGATATCAAATTGTAGTTATCTGTGTAGACTGCTTTATAAATTGTAGCTTCTCTACAGCAGATCTGTATAATACTGCTGAAATGATGAATTTTCTGCATGCATCAAAATCCACATTATTAAATTATCAGAAGATTTTATAATAATCATAAATAACAATATTACGTCATAAATTCTCGTCATCAAAGATAAACAGTAATTTAAATTTTGACTCAATATTTTACCAATTTCTTCATTAAATATTTTTTTACAAAATCAAATATGAATAGCAGGAAAAAAGGTCATAAATAATGATTTAATTTTTGTTATTCTTTATTTTAGCATATGTATAAAAACATTACAATTTTTCATATTTTAGAAGCAGAAAAAAAATTGTTGAGATTTTGATATATCTAAAAAATAAATTAATTTTAAAACTGATGTAATATTATAAAGTATATATATTATAAGATATATATTATCCATATATTATAAGAGATAAAATTCAGGCAATAGAAATATCTTTGATACGTACTCTGCCATATTTATGTGATTTGGGGCCCAAACTTACTGGACCTGAAAAGAAAACATAAATTATTGTAATAAATACCTATGTAACCTAAAAACATTTCAAGAATTTAATATAAGAATTTTTCCTTTAATATGAGATTTTTTTTTACTCTGTGTATAGATAAATTTACACTCTGCACACAAAAAAAGAAGGCAACAGTTCTATGTCTCCAGGTCTACTGGACGATTGACGAAATTTAACTTAGGATTTTCATGTCTCGAAAGCGCGACTTAAGGATATATATTAGATTTATATACAACATTGTTCTAACATAAGTATTTTGATACAAAATCCAACTTTTCCTCAAATGACATTAAATTTATTTCCATATTTCGATTTTTAAGACTGAAATTATGCCCAAATATTAAATTTTATAAAACATGATGAGAAACTTACCGAGATATTAAAAAATCTATTTTGGCGCACTTTTTTCAGTTTGCGCCAAGAATAATTCATTTGGCGAAATTCTTAATTTATAGCAACCTATTTTCCTTTCTCTTTTCTCATTGTGCGTAAGCAGAAAAAAGGTGCATCGTTCATTGTTTCAAATAATTTTAACAAAGAACGTAAACCACATTTGGCGTTATTATCTCTTATAATAAATATCCCAAGTTTCAAAACGCTTCCATGTATATATTCCCATATAGCTTTGGAAATTTTGAATGAAAAAACTCTAACTTTTTTGCAAGTATGCCTAGAAATATATCTACTAAGGTGATGGTGCAAATGTTAAAAATTATAATTCAAAATGTTTTCGAAAAATTCATAAAATTCATTAAAAAATTTTAAAATAAATCAGAAAATGTCTGCGAATTTTGTTTGGATTGAACCTAAATTTCGAATTGTGAAAGAATGAAACAAGTAAGTTTACTAAAAAAAGAGGTATTGATAAATATATATCAAATTCAATTAACATTGAGAAGATAAAGGTTTGAGAGTTCATGTTTTTAAAAAACTAGGCACTTTACCATAATTTGAGTCATGCAATAGAAATATGGGAAAAAAAAGAGCATGCCATTTCAGAAAAAGTCCGATTTTTTTATGAGAATACCTATGTTAAAACAGTGGTATATACAATCTAATATATATATATATATATTCTAAGTCAGGCTTTCGAGACATGAAAACCGCAAGTTAAATTTCGTCAGTCGGCCCAGTAGAACGAAATATATAGAATTATCCCCGCTTTTTTTGTACACGATGTACGTAAAAGTGGTGAGAAACATGCAAATATTTTTACACGTACATGGTATTTACCAAACTAGAAGCAAAAGTCGTCTAATTGCGTTGAAAATTAAAGAAAGTGGAAAAACAGACATTAGATTAACAAAATCGTCATCTGGTTACTTGATGCATTTGATATACGAGAAATTCTAATTTAATACATTCAAGTCCAATCTGTAACCCGATGAGTTGAAACTGCATAATATTCATATATCGTCAATAGTAACATTCTATCTCCTGCCCATTCATCAAAGTGTAATTATATCCTGTTCCTAAACTGAGCCATTTCGAAATAAATGTCGAGTTTGACATCGAAAGCGCGTACTTAAGACGGTAAGATAATCTGAGCAATTAATTTTGAAAGAGCACTGGTGACTAAGTCTAACCGCAGAATTTAATCTTGCTTAGCCGTTTAATCTCAGAATATTTAAAATATTTTGTAATAGATTCCTTAAGTAAAAATTTACGTGTTTTCTTTATGTTACATTTCGGCAGGAAGTAATAGTTCTATAAATGACGGAAAGTAAATGCTGGATTTAAAATTTTAATTTTAATCTAGAAATTGATTACTCCATATACTATGCCTTCTTACTAAATCCTATTTATTTAGTCTGCTTTGTCTATCCGTATGTATATAATTCTTCTATATAATGCATAAATTTCTCATATTATCATATATTTTACTTAAGTTTATTATATAATTGGCCCTTTTATTTATTAATTAATAATGACTTGAATTTATTACACATATCTTACATTATCATGTATCTGAATAATTAAGATTAAATTAATTACTAATGTCTAAATTTAACTAACTATTTCTTAAATTAATTAACTGACACTCCTGAGTTGAATTAACTAATGTTTAAATTAAGAAAATAATGCTTGAATTAATTTAACTAAGTAACATTAGTTTTATCTAACTAAAGTTTAACTACGAGAGCTTAAATTGAACCAGTATTTGAATTCATTTAATTAATAAAACCTTGAGTCAGTAAACTAGCGCTTCAATTTAAATACAAGAACATCAGGCAATTGCTTTGGTTTATCATCCCATCTAGACATGATCTTGATTATATCTTATTTACAACTTCAGTTTGTTGTAATATATAAAATTTTTAGAATTCTTAGAATCTATATGCTTGGCAACATTCTTTTCTAAAAGAATTCGAAATCGTATTAACTCTCCTATATAAGTAAATTATCTCTGCCCCTGCCTTTAACTTCTAATGCACTTTTGATTTGATTTCCTTTTTTCACATTTCCAATTCGAGCCAGACACAAGCGGAGACATGTTGATTGAAACCCACTCTCTGGCAAACTTCCTGCTGCTCCCGAAACGAAGTGAGTTCAAAAATTCTGAAAATTCAGAAGCATTAAATGTATGCTCAATGAAGATTCCCGAGGATGTTTTCAGTATTTGCACTTTCTTGCATCTACGCAAAAAGGATGTCTGGCTTTTCAGCCAGCAATTTAAAAAGCGACAGATCTTAAAGATAAATCAGAAACTTTTACAAAAATTTAGGCAAAACTGTTTACAACTGCATTATCTCTAATATTACACTAAGGCAAATACTATAATGCGTATCTGTATCGCCATAATGCATTCAGTAGCATTAAAATAAAGAAGATCGTTATTTAATCTTTCTTCTTCATATTCGTAACAGAGCTGTAAACTCTCCCAGTAAAACTGGGAGACACGATTTTTCATTTCATCTCCCAACCTTCCGGTAAATTTCAATATCATCTCTTTCTTAATTTTTGGGAACATTTGGATCGCCTACTAACGTTGAAAGGTTAAGTCATTAAACACTGGTTATTGACCTGGTTCGATTGCAGGCGAAAAGGCTAGCTGCGTGGGCATTTCAGTGGTTTTCCCCCTGTGTAACTCAGTATAAGCCAGTTTTCCTAAGCAACGTGTCCACGAAGGCATTTCTCCCTTTAGGCAGTTAGCTCTGGCGTACTTTGCCATAATCAAATAAAATAACCTTGAATTTGATTCATTTCTTTCAAAATATTTCTAGATGAAATTTTGATGATTAAGGTCTGAAGGGGAAGAAAAATGTCATGAAAATATTTTGATGGCCGATTCATAAAGATATCTAGCACAATTTTTCTGATTCGATCTGAATTGTTTTAATTCACTAGTCACTTTCCCACTCTGCCGCATGAAACAGTTATTATAAATGCAATATAGAATGATTTTAACGAGTTCAGTTAGTAATTAATATTAACAGAGGTGAAGAACTACGTTTACGGCTTTTAAATCCCTTAGTTTGTTAATGAAGAACTGACAGATTAAATTTTAAAGCAAAATTAAATACTTTACGTTTTTCCGAACGGCAACAGACGGGCTCGTGAAAGATGAAAATATTTGGTAATGCATTTTTTTAAATTTCCGAGTTTCTCTATAAAATTCAAAGGACAAATATTCTACCCTTTGCCGAGTGGCAATACATTTCTTTGAATTCCTGAGTTTTTTTGATTGAATTTGAGACATAAATGTATTCCGATTTTCCGATTGGCAATTGTCATTAGATCGCTGAACTTATTAATCAAAAGTTCATTAAATTTACACAAAATACGAAATAAATAAAAACAAATTCGAAATTTGAAATTCGAGTTTCGATATCGCATTTTCGGATGGATTATTATATGTGTTTAAATTCTGTTGGTTCTAGATGACGGTTTTTCATAATACGAGGAATATACATACATACATCAGGATTCTTAATCGTTTAATAAATTCAAAAGCTTCTATATTCTATAGCTGTGGGGAAAATTGTAGCATATAAGTGCATCAGTATGGGCTCAACCCATGTAAAGACGACAAATCAAATATCTGTCTAGCATATAGAGACCCTCCTTACTTCTTAACATTCCCAAGTCCTAATACACAACTTCTGTAAATTCATTCAGTATCCTTGCAGGGATTTTACCTTTGAACATAAAATCGAAGAAGAAGCATTTTGTTAACTAGTCAAACACCTGCAAAAACTAGCAATCACAAATGATGTAATATTTCACCCAGACAAATATTAGCAAGCGCCACTTCTGCACGTACATCCGTCACAAAATGATACAGAAACCAAAATCAAATTTAACAATATAGATAGGATGTATTCCACCTGTATTACTAAACTCGAAATTTAGAAGACAGAGTGTAAAGAACTCTAAAAAAAACTTGACATTTAATAAATAAATATTTGTATTTGGTTTCGCTTTTGATCTGTAAATCACGTGTTACTAAATTAAACTACACGATTATGTGTGCACATTAGTTATTAATTTTATGTTTATCTTTTTTTAAAAGCACTTGCATAAATAAAACCTTTTGTTCCAGGTTGTCGTCAATCCAAATTTTAAGAAAAATATGAAATCGAATGAAATTAGCTAAAATTGTAACTGAGGTAAATTTTTAATAATGAATGGATTGTTAATAAATCAAAACCTGTTATAGCGGGTTCAATAATCTGAATTATCCATAATATCCCCAGGTCAAATTATTACTTCGGAATCCATCACAAGTTCCATCACAACGAGTCACAAGTTTGGTTTCTTGGTATTTAAGGATGGCAGCTTTCTTGTAAAAAAAGACTTTGCTTTTTTAATAATGTTAAATTCTTATTATGTACTGTTATTGATAGTACACATAGGATAGTCTCAAGTTGTTGAACTAATTTCACTTATAAAGTGTAAATAATCTAAAAAACATATTCGATTAAATAAAAATAAGAAACAGTTCATTACATTACACAGCAACTCATGCAATTTTTGCCATATGTACAAAATATTAAAATACTTTTTCCAAATGCAGAAGGCCCACCATAGGCCGAGCGGTAAAGTCCTGAACTCTGGTAGCTCAGTCCGAGGCTCGAATCCCACGAACGGTCTGGCTGCATGGGCGATTTCGTGGTTTTCCCCATGTGTAGCGTGTATATGTTATCGGCAAAGTATTAAATGCCGGCATTTAATACTTTGCCGATAACATATACACGCTACACATGTTGAAAAACACGAAATCACCCGTGCAGCCACCACCGTTCGCGGGATTCGAGCCTGGGGCATTTATTACTTTGCCGATAACATATACACGCTACACATGGGGAAAACTACGAAATCGCCCATGCAGCCAGCCCATTCGCGGGATTCGAGCCTGGTGTATAGAATGCCGGACGTTTTTAGGCAAAGTGTGAAAATGAGAATTATTACATACTTTCCCTAAGCATTGTATATAATACCTAGGCATTGTATAGAATGATAAATGCTCTCTAGGCAAACTATGAAAAAAAGGTTATGATAAGGCTATTATTTAAAAGACGTTCATTCTTCAAAAATACAACTGTTATTTTGAAAAGTTAAAGAAAGATTGCCATTAAAAAATCGTTATTCGAAACATGTAAAAAAAATAGTGAGATAATCTTGATTGATATAACATAGCAAATTTGTATTTTCTATCTGGATGAGACTGGGAATCAGTAAGATCTACCTGACAATGGAAATTCTATTCAGAAACAATCATAAGTTTCACAACAATGCCCTTTTTAATACCTTTTTGTTTTTTCTAGCAGGGCTCACAAAGATATTGTACAGTTCAATATCATTACCTGTAACATTTTCGTATTTAGTTGATAGTTATTTCAACATTCTGTCCAGTACTCAAGTGAGTTTTCTGAAGTACTGGAAATACTCAGCATCCGTGACTTAAACCTTATGGTACTGACGCTTTCTTTAACAGGATAAATGAATGTACTTTTCTTTTCCACAGATAACACATCCTAGAAGTTCAGCAGCCAGTAGTTCCGTGGTTCCTTCTTAGTAGTCATTTTGGCTTTTTTGCATCATTTATTAACATCTGGTAAGTAGTTTCGGTTCTTCGAAATGAATCGGAAATGTATTTCATACTTTGCCGGTTTGTCATTTGGCGTTCTATAGAATGCCTAGGAAATATGTGAAATATGAATCGTTTCACACATTGCCGGCTAGTTTTAGGCATTATATACAATGCATTAGACATTCTATAGAATGCCAGATTTCAGACTTTGCCGGTAACATATATAAGCCAGTTTCCCTTGAAACGTCCTCCGGAAAGGCATCCCTCCTCTTAGGCAGATAGCCCTTCAGGCTTTGCCATAATCACATAAACCAAACCAAACCATATGCAGAATTTTATTACATATAGAGAGAGAGAAAACATCTACTAGATACAACATTTCTTGATATGCATTTACTGTTTAAGTAATTTTACCAGGCATTTTCTCCCTCCTTTTCGCAGAAGCACGCTTTACGTGTATTCGGGAGGTCTGGAATTCGAATACCGCCCAGTGTATTTTGGGTTTCTTCATTTTCCTGATATTGATATAACGTACTCACTGTACAACTTTCATAATTCTTTGTTTTAGTTGAACAGTGCTAGCTCAGTTGTTAGCGTAAACAACAAACGTATTTAACAAACTCGCACATAAATAACTCTAGTAGAATAAGATCAGGATACCGAGATGATTAAAAACCTGTCCACCATGATTAAACCTAGCAGTTAAAAGAAAGTTTAAACATAAGCTATCTAGTCTAATGGCCAAACACATTAATGTTGGTGAAGAGAAATAAGTATAATTATTCCCCTTAATTGACAACAAAATGAACTGATAGTTTACTATTTTTGCTCAATATGATAATAATTTAATAAAAACTAACAAACGTAGAAAAATTATGTCCTATTTTCCTGCTTTTAATAAAGTGGCTTCTAGGATTAAGAAGAGAAGCTGTAGGATTAAGAACAACTTTAGAGAAATAACTAATAATTAATCAACAGAAATACTTGGTGTGAAAAGCATAGAACGTTACAATTATAGTCACGTTTTATTCAGTTTACAAAGAATTATAGTTTAGCCTAGTTAAATAAAATCTTCTGAAGGGTAATCATTTAAAGAAAGAGTATTGTTAAAAGCACTTTAAAGCAATGTTAGATTTTTAATATATAATCTATGTAGGTTTTACGAAAAAGTTAATTAATATCGTGCTCGGATATTCAAAACGAATCAATTTATTTATTAGCATATTATTGCCTGTAGCTCTGTGTGTTATGCCTGTAAATCTATGTATTAGTTAAACATTGAAGCTTCAGAATATTTGTTGAACTCAAACGTTGTTTGATGCCCGTTAATCTATTCTCTCTATATTTCTATAATTATATATAAGCTTACCTTACACTGCTTGATTCCTTTAAATGATTCAATAGTATTAATATTATGTTGGATTTGACATTATTAAGCATACATAATAACAAATAAATGCTTTTTGTAGATGTTTCATATGCAAAGGCCTAACACTGTTCCATTTTTGCTAAACAGCTAAAGATAGGATCAAACTACTTTATTTTCAAGCATATGTCGGAAAACTCTATCTAGATGCTTTAGAAAAACATTATAAGCTCCACTGACAGATTATTGAAGTCGTTGGAAATTAATCTTCAATAGAATGTTGTAGTGGGTTAAAGCATTGATAACAGCAGTCTCCTCCAAATTCATTTTTGGGAGAAATAGGCTGGTTACACATATAGTATAAATAAAATCTTGTTTCAGAACACTCTCTACAAAGGCATCCTCTGTTTTCTGTATACAAATAGATCTGGCATGATTTATCTGCATAAACCGTCTACCCACTTTTTTTTCCGAAATATTTGTTTTTGAGTGTTACTTCTTTTGGAAACCTGCTTTAATACTTCTTAAAGATATCTCGTATATCTTTACGAAAAGGTACCAATTTTTAAGACTATATTTGGTGAAATGACAGAATTTTAGGAATACTCTTATTTTTTCCTTAGAAGAATGCTCAATTGTTTGTATGTTGTTCATTTGTTTCTGTAAAATCGTTATGTTATCTCGTTATCTTTTAACATGTTGTCTCGTTATCTCGAACTGAGAATCCTTTTGGACTTTACAACCTTATTCACTTTTTACCCTTAGACTGGAAAATTTCCTTCTAAGACATCCACCCGTGATTCAGACAAATTCACTGCGATGTTTTATGATAAAAAAAATCAATTTCATTTTTGGATTTGGCCAGTTGCTTATCATTATATTTAAACGTCTGTCGAGTAAATGCGTTCGTTAAAGTTGTAAATATCTAATTAGTTTCTCTAATCTTAATAATAATATAATCAGTATCCACCAATCCTCCCACAAATAAAGAACTTGCTAAGATTCTACCTAAACCTTCTCCAATAAAGAATAAATTGCTTTTTCCTTGCCTTACTGGGATAGTAAAAGGTTTTTTTCTTTTTCCCGTGCAACACATGTTTTCCACGAGAAAATATTACCCTATCCTTAATAAGAAGAAATATTTTCTTCTAATATTTACTTGCAAATGAAAGTATCTTAGAAACCTTTTCTGACAGATATGCGTGTTTTCTGATAGTAATATCTTTACAAGTTTTAATATAATCTTTTTTTATAAATGATCTCATGAAAATTGAATTTAATTGGTAAAAGAAAGAATAGGCATTTAACCTTACCAAACGATGTTCACAAATCTTTTATAAAGTTTTAGATTCGAAGTAATACATCTGCATTTTTTAATCGTTTTTATTTGTTTATATACTTCACTGAGGCAAAGAATAACAGGACTGTCTGCTTAAAGTTACCGAGGCCTTCAGGATAGGCTTTCTAAAGGAAATTTTCTCTTGTGTTCCAATCGGAGAAAATCTCAAAAAGGCTCGTTTAAAGAGCCTGTTTTCCAAATTACGACCTGGGTCAAACGAGTATTCAGCGATCTTATCCACGGGTCACTGTTGATCAGTTTTAAATGCGCTATATCTAGATACTTTAATTATTTTGAAGTGATAATATGCAGTAATAATACTCAAAAAATATTTTATTTATATTTCTCTGTTTTTCACTTTTGAAATATTTTTTCGTTGCGATAATAATTTGTTTTGTAAAGGTATGTAGATAGCAAAATCTATCTAATAAAATTACGGAATTATGTACTATATTTAATAAGCAAGAGTTCATTAAACCGCTGTCTGTATTTTATTGGTTAACAGCATGTATACTCGTTAATATCTTCAAGCTAGATTTCATTAAAATGAGAAAGATTTCTATTTTCAATACACTAAGGTCAATTACAGCAACCTAGTTCCGTATAATTAATTTGTAAAGAGTTATTCATGAATTAGTCTTTAATTTTTCTTCCTTTTTTAAAAACAGATGCCTTTACTCAAATGAAAAATAAATATATCATACGTTGAAAATCTTTTCGTTTCGAGTTTAAAAATGAAACCTGCACTAACTTAAATTGACGTTATTCTGTTAAAGAAAAAATAATAACCTAAAGCTAAGTTCCAAGAAGATCACTAGAGACGGTAAGAAAATAGGGGAGCGATGGTTTAAAAATAGAATGACCATGTTGTTCCTCTTCCTGTTCGCTAAATAAGGGTACCCTGCAAAACTTTTTTTTTTCCCTGCTTTAGAAAGGTACATAGCTGAAAGGGATCAATGAATTTAATAACATCCGACAAAATTTTCACTTTGCTACTGTATTAGGAAATTCAGATGACAATGCAACTCAACCAAATTCTTTTTTAATACTTCTTCTTTCTTATTTAGAAATGTACGGAAAGCAAATTGTATATTATACCTTACCGCCTTAGCATATTAGATTAAAGAAGCTTCAAAATAGCTTCAAAACATTTTTTAAAATAAGCATTATAAGCTTAAAAAGCTTCCAAAAAATTAACATGTCAGTAATTAAAGATTAGAAAAGTTTTGGGGCGTTTTTTATTTTTTTTAAACATGAGTATCTTTCTGGCCAAAATAATTCATAAAAAAATGTCATAATGTAAAATTCTTTAAATTATTAAATTAGATTATAGGATTTTAGTAATAAATCATTATCTGAAACTCTTAAAAAGAAAATTTTAGTTGAAAAAAATTGTGCTTACCTGTATTATTGAATTACATTATACCTCTCAAAAAATTTTTATACAGTTCATATTTCAGTTTATTCTTTCTTCTTTTCAATTTCGTGAACATACAAATTCTCTTTTTAAAAAAATAAATAAATAAAATAAAAAATAGAGGAATAAATTAAATGTTTACTATAAAGAAATAAATTTAAAATCTTAAAAAGAAATAAATTTAAAATTTTAAAAAGAATTCATATTTTCTATGCATTTATTTGATTTCTCACTCTGAACTCTCGAAAATATAAGTATTACGCTACAGAACATTTTATCATAATTGACTGACACATAAACTTAATTTTCATGTTTTAATATTAAAATACGTCAGTATGAAATACTTTTAAAAGTTTAAATGAAACTGTGCAACGTCTGTTTTTCACTTTATGTCGGAAACATGTACCTAACTTTTGATGCCAAGGAATCTAAATTTTAATTCTAAATCTAAATTGTCCTACATTGTCTTTGCTTTTATTAAATTACGAAATGAAGTTTTTTTATTTTGTTTATAATGGCAAAGCACACGAGGACTATCTGCCTGAATGGAGGGATGCCATCATGGAGGACTTTCTGAAGGAAACTGGCTTTTGTACGCGTTACACATGGAAAAACCGACGAAACCTCCCATGCAGCCAGTCCATTTGCCTGGATTCGAACCCTCCTCGTAACTACCAGCGCTCAGCCATTTACCCCTCGGCCACTGGTGAGCCTCCTGAAACGAAGAAAGGCAGCAAAAGGCAGAGCAACATTATGATAGTATGAATTAGTTATTATCTAATTTTGATTGATGAAGGATGTTCATATCTCTGTCCTCCCAAAAGTCTTTCAAGAGGGCTTTCTTGCCAACAGATTTTCAGTATGCTTGTTTTAATTAAGCAGTGCCGTCACATACATTTATGACTTATCTGGAAATAAAACCCTGACTCTTTGGTATTACACTAGAAATCTCTACTGGCACCCTAATTCCGATATAGGTATGCTTTTTAATTGGCATGATGGGAACATATTACCCAATTGGTATGCTGACAGAAAGGCTTGTGCTCAGTATCAGAGTAAATGTCTAATTTGAAAATGCAGTTTACAATAGACAAATTATACCTTAGAAACAAAAGAACTCCTCTGGTAGAAGGTACTAAACTGAATTTGTGTGCATCTGAGACACAAATATATTTAATTATTGTTTAGTGATCTTATAATATTTATAAGAAAGGTTTCTTTTACAAACTGAGAAATATAAATAACATTACTCAAAATGTGTAATTTATATATACAAATATTCTCCCCCTTTGTCTGTATATCTATCTTTCTGTCTCCCTTTAAATATGTGCATATATATATATGCATATTAAAACAAGCTGGCATTTACCTTTTATTTTAAATTATTTGGATTAGATAATGAAATTTTTTACTTAAATCCTTAAGGAAGGTAGATGATGGATGGCTAATTCAGGTGATTAAATGTAAAAATGTAACATAGGTTCCTCTTACTGTTACTTTTGAACTCTCTTAGATTTGAACAAAACTTCAGTTTAATTATTAAATTGAAAATTTAATATTACTGATCTGTGGCCTTGTCTTTACTGTTGCTAATTTTAAAGGCTTTCTTCGTTTCTAATCTCTTGTAAGTCCTCTAGCAAGAAGAATTACGACTTTTTTGTTCTTCACCTTCAAAATTATTTACGTGACTTAGCACTTTACTGGACGCCATTTTGATGAAAAAGCTTCCAATTTAGCCCTTCAAAGATTACCCCCTGTGTGCCCTCCCTCCTTTCTGTCCAGATTTCCACACTGGCCGTGGCGCATCATTGGTTCAGATCATCATTTAACCCCCCACTTCTAAGATACACCTTATTGGTGATTTTCAATTTCTTTTTTGGTTGCTTCCTATTTTAGAATTCTTATTCTGACAACCTCTTTCTGTTTTTTTACGTTTTTAATTTTAGCTGCTGCTATGGATCTAGGTCTGTTCAATTTCTTTCTCTTTTTTAATGCACTTGGTCTTAGCAAGACACATGTGCTTTATTTTTATTTTATTTCTTGTTTTGGCTTACTAAGTTTAATTTTTCTAGCTCATTGAGATCTCCCCTAAAATTATGTAATTTTTGACTCATGCCTAATTGGCTACTTATGTTTATTTGTACATTAGCGTTACCAAGTTTTTGTAAAGTTTAATCAGTAGTGCTTTTATTTGTTTTAAATTTTATGGCAGGCCGTCGGGAAAAGAAACGATAAGAATAGAGACTCACTATATTATATAGTTTCTTTTATTTTTCTATTAATATTTTATCGCTTCTGTCTCAATTATTGTCGTTTGACGAAATGCGTAATTGAGTTTAGCTATACTCGAATTTCTTACGCTTGGCATGGTTGTAAGTGTCCCTCTCTTCATAGGAGGCGAAGGTGGTCCACCTATTAGGTTCCTCCATAATAAAGGGACCACCGTGTCTGGCCTTAGTAGTGGCCAAGTTGAAGTCGGCTGAGAGCCCGCCATTGGAAAAATGTATTGTACCGTCTTCATGTTAGATAGACTGCCAGTTATAGTAGACATTTTCTACATACATTATATATATATATATA
>KK122427.1:1229464-1240581 GCA_000611955.2 Stegodyphus mimosarum
AAGAGAGAGATGATCATACAATATGTCCAATAATTATCGTCCTTCGTTTTTAGTTTAGACACGGTGTACAGAAATTAAGAATTTCGGATTGAAAATTTCTTAGCGTTTATAATGAATTCACTGTGAACTGCACTCGGGTCTTTGAAATGTCAGACTAGAATGTTGACCGTTACATTACAAGAGCTCGTGGGAAGAAATATTTCATTCCTTAATTGTTTTCCCACGGAAGACACTCTGAAAGGGCTTACGCCTATGATGAGTAGTTTTTCTTTGAACAGTAGTATTTTTAAATGTATTTCGTACCTACTTAATTAGCATTATTACTTAAACCGTTGCTTGTTAAATAACACTGGGCTTTAAAAAATGCAAAAATTCATATCTATCATTTACTGCTTCATACTCACTATCGGTTAGTATTCCGAGAAACGGGCTTGAAACGCCAGAGATATAGGAATAATTTAAAAGTTCTTGCGATAAATTGTTTCCATAGCTCAGGATTTTCCAAGCTGTTATACTTTTATTTTGCCAGGATACGAAATCCGCTTACTGAAAGCAACACCTGTTTGAGATAAACTTAAATATGTTTGTTTCTCCAAGTAATCTTTTCTTTGGTGGTTATGAATATAGATAGAATATGTTGCTATGGTCTCTCTGCCAATGACAGTGTGCTAAAATTGTAAAGGATATTATGGTTTTCGGAATAAGGTGCATGAAAATGGCCACTATACTCTCGTTGGGTTTCGAATTACTGATTGAAAGTTTTATGCCTGGAAAGCACGTGCGGGAATTGCAGTAATTACAAAGAAACCAAATATTTTATTCTTAGTATCAGTGACTTTCTACTTCCTTGTACGAAGTAAAAAGGGAGTATCGTAATCGCGAAAAATTTCGAGTACTATATTTCAACGAAAATATCTATTTTGACCGCTATCGAATGTGATTTATCGATGTTTTTGAGAGACATCCGTGCGTAAGAACAGAATAAAGGACTCTTTTTCCCAAAAAATAATTATAAAACTGATTTAAAATGGATTCTGAAGAGATTTTTTCTGTGGCATCTGTGCGTACGTACGTATGTATGTATCTCGTATAACTCAAAAATGAGTAGCCTCAGAACGTCGCAATTTTGTATTAGGGCTGCTATAACATGTTAGATATGCACCTCGCATTTTGGTTGCAATCGGCCTGGCCAAAAGGATATAAATATATATATATACATATATATCGACTCTGTTACTCGGCTCAGTGAGCTCAATTTCTTTATTCTTTTAAGTTTGTAAATTGTGCATTTTTTGCTTAAAAAATGATTGAATTATGTTGTTCTTATCTTTCGGTTAGAGATTTTTATGCCCTTAGTTAACCTGCGGGCAATAATTGTGGAATTATCAACAATTTAAAAGTTTTAAAGTGCGGCTAAGCCTAATTTTTGGTTATGATCGCACCATATTTGTTTACATTTGAAGCTTAGCAGAATAGTAAATTTGTTGCCAATCTAGAGAAACTAAGCTTCGCAACAACAAAGTAACGTCTTGTCTTATTATCGCGAATTAAATTATACTTTATTCATTCTGGAATTATCATTTAAGTTATTAACCGTTTTTTTTTGCGTATAGATTGTAATTTTAATTCTAAAAATTATTTTAACTGTACTTAGTGGTTTATGTTTTACTCTATCTTTCAATTTTTAATGAAAATATTTTGAATATTTATTTATTTTTGCGCATGCGCAATAGGTAAGCGGCGTTGAATCGTCTGTGAAAAACTGTTTCTTTTTCATTTGTTTAATTTCTTTTATACATTTATTACAGTATTTATTTATTACAGTATTTGAATAGAACTTGTCGTAATTCTTCAGATGCTATATTTGCTCACTCTGACTTAGAAAATGGATGAGATGTAACGCTGTTAAGTGAACCTAGCGCCGAACTGTGGCTGTGGTAAATAAATATAGTGAAATCTAAAGATTGCATTTATTCTATTGTGGTTTATGCGCTATCAAAAAAGTAGATTTAATTCAAAATCCGTTAACTGTTAACTCAGTATGTTTAAATGAAATGTAGGAAAATTGAGTATAATTTAATATTCCGTACAAGGAAGTCATATGGTGTACACATCAAATTTTTTTATTTTTGATATTCAGGCCAAAAAAAACCACACTCCAAACCAATATTTTGGAAACTGAAAATTTCTCTGCATTATATGAAATGTAATATAAAATTATGGCTTGTATTAAATCATAGTAAGCATTGCATTAAAGGGATATTTTCATTTAAAAAGAGCAAATTTTTTCATGAAAAAATTAAATAAAAATACAACATTCAATTTTTATATCTGTATTTTAACATTCTATTTTTTTATATCTGCTTTTTTTAAGCGCATAATGCAATATGTGATCTTTAGGTTAAAGCCGAACACCTGTTCTAAGGGTATGTTAGCCTTTAGTGAGAAAACAATTAGAAACATAGTAATTAACATTAAAGCTAGAAGCTTTCAAAACAAACTTCGTAAAAAATTGTAACATTAAAAAGGAAACAAAAAATGGCTTCTTTGACTAATTTTTCCAATTTTTATCGGCTAAAATGCAAATAATGAATGACTGCCTCCCTAGTTCTTAACAGCTAGTCCGAGACAGAACGGATTTAATGTTTGATACTAAGAATTATTTAATATATTTTGACATTCGTAAAACTTTAAAATTAAATATATTTTTGAAGTCAGATACAGTCTCTAAATTCATTACTGTTTGAATAAATAGAAACATTTGATCACTTTAGTATCTAATCAAAGAAAACCTAACAAAAAGTAAAAGAATTCCTATTTTGAGTTTTCAATTAAAATTACAATAATGACTTACAATAAAAACTAATAGAAGATTACTGAAATTTTTGTTAAACATTAAAATATCACATGCGTCTACTTAAAAATTAATGTGTATACATTTATATATTTTTCCCTGAAAACTTCAATTATAATAATTATTGCAATAACTTGAACAATTCTATGCTTCACATATTTTAAGAAAATCAAGGCCTTTTCATTAAATCAAAGAATTATTTTACATCACAATTACCTAATAAATGATATTACGAACATATTTTATTGCTACCATTAACGAATATAAAATTAATATCAAATTATCAATCTTATCTTACAATATAATGTATCTAACAAATAATTTTAATGATAATATTTACAAGAATGTTCTTTCTGATAATTATATGAATTTTTAAAAAGCAATTCAATTTTAAATTGCTGTTTTTATGCATTTATAAACGATTCCATAATTTGAGAAATAAAAAAATAAAGGTAAACATTATTAAGAAGTGCATACGTTATTTTAAAATTTATTACATTAGTTAGAGTTATATTCCTACATTTGAAAGAAACATTGAGCATCTTATAGCCAGGAAATGGCCACAATTCTCAGAATTGGCAACTTGCAAGGAGGCGTGTTGATTAATGCTCTAGTAGCGCAACGTAATCCAACGAAGTGTAAAAAGGAACAATTAGACTGTAAATGTTACCCATACATATTTACATACATAGGTATTAATATCTCTTTGACATGTGAGTATAAATAAAGCACAATTAAACAAGAAGAAATAAATAAGGATTAAGACAAAGCAGAGATATTCAAGTAAGTCTGTTTATGTAAAGGTTAATAATATAATAAATACATCATACAATAACGGTTTCATATTCATATGATAGTACAAAATAGTTTAATATATTGTATCGTACAACGGTCTGACTAAAGATTAGCAGAGGAAATAATCTAAAATGCTACAAATAACTTATCGTTTATAATAACCAAAGTATGCAATTTTATTTAATGTCATTCAATTATTCAAATGAAAGATTTTGTAGGAGATACAGGATATTGTTAAAATCCTTTTTTTGTCAAATTTAGTTTTTAAATTCATGCATAAATGATAAGAATTAGATCAGTACTTATACTTTAACTAGAGAAATTATACTATTATTTTTCACAATTACTTTTGCTAACTAAAGTTAAGTTAACTACAATGCATTACAAAGACTTTAAACTCTGTACTGCACATTTTGTTAAGACATATATTTAAAGATATTTATAAAAATTATTGAGTAAAATCTAGAGAGTACATTTTGTGAAAATATTGAATTTTGATTTTATTCACTTTTACAAAGCAACTCAATTAAGAATTTAATTGAATCTAAAACAAAATAACAGTAACTGAATTCCGAAGTTAAGGTTAGATAATTATTTTAGACAGAAATGTTTTTCCTTAAAGATTTTTTTAAGTGCTAACCATTGTAAAACTTGTTGTACATCTAAAACAGAATTTATCTCATATATCTTGTATTATTTCTTATTTAAAATGAATAAACATTTTGATGTACTTCGGATTTCTTTTAGATTTTTTGAAGCTGAAACCACAAAAATTAAAAGCAACTGAATTAAAAATTCAAAGTAACCACTTTTAGGATGATTTTAGAGATTAGTACGCAGTACAAATGAATTCATAAAAAATGTATGTAAGATAGTTGTAAGTATTTCGAAATGGGAACTGAAAACATTTTTTGTTCTTTAAAGCTGTATTTTTCCTCTTACTGGGCGGTGGCTAGGTAAAATAATACTAAAACTAATTAAAGTTGCAAGTGTAACAGAATTGGGTGAGTAAATCATTAATTGCTGAAATAAATTAAATTTCACTTAAAAAATTTATCACCTTCTTTATACCCAGTTTGAAACCAATTATCACTTCTCTCTTTTGCTGATAACTACATGTACAGCTTTATTTTAATAATTGTTTAATACGATACACGAGCATTATGAATTTATCTAATGTAGTACTTTTTTAAACGCTAAAGCCTCTTGCTAAATTCAGTCTATCCCGACAACTTATCCTGCGCATCTGTATTATTGTAATAAAAGACCACCACAAAACTGATTTTTACATTTAAACTGAAGCAAGAGAAAGTCAAATTTTCGGTATTTACCTGCCAAAGAAATGAAGGAAAACTGCGAGGAGTACTATGAGTGCAAGTCACTTGTCCCACACCAAGGAAACTCCTAAAGAAATCGCTACTTTAGAGACGACTTCTCAGGGATCACTTAGTAGTCTCCTGATTGGAGGAACATTCCAGCCAATCTTAAAAAAGAACACACTTCTCCCCCTAACCTAGGCATCGTGAAGCGTGCATGTATTCTTGGGAGATAGAAAATACCACTACAAAGCTATTCCTTTCTAGAAACATTTGGAAATAAACTCGCCCTTTCTCTAACGAGTTCAGTGGGTTATAATTCAGAAGCTTTTTGTTACCAGCTATTTTAACAATGCTCTATAGCAAAATTTAAGTACCTGATCCTATGCAAGCGGAATGTGCTCATTTGCACCCTGTAAACAGAAATTTGCAATAATACTTTTCAACTCCAATTGAACTGAAATTAAAGAAAATTTACAAACTTCATAATAGCTTATTGTTGCTGAATAGCTTACTTTACATTGTTTCCAGCTGGAAATATTTATAACAAAAATTATTGAATTTTTTCCTAGTTATTAGTTGATTACATTTCAATTTTAAAAAAAAAACTGAAAGATTTCTGATTTTAACGGTTTACCAAAAGTATTTATTGAGGTTTTTTACTCTCTCGCTGATCTGGCAGTATACAAGAGTCACTGTTACACTTTTTTTTATCTTTTTATTATTATGCATAATTTTCATCGAACTTACGCCATATACAATTCAACAGTAAAATTACAAATATTTTGAAAGTGGCATAGCAGTATATGTTTAGAATACATAGCAGTATACTTTTTTAGTCTTTTTTCAATTTACAATATCAATGCTCAGTTTGCTTTTTAAAATGGCTTTACAAAACATTTTTTATCTTTTTATTATAAACGATTTGTGTATGTACTTTATTTCTTAAATATTACGTTTTTGGCTCTTACGGCGCATAAAATTCGATTCATGGGCAAAATATTTAAAAACATCAATTTAGAATTTCCGATAGAGTCTCGCGCGTTGGAGATAAAAATGTTTTATTCCGTGCCGTGTTGCCACAGCCTGTTTTGCAATCATTGAGTTTGTTAATCAAAAATTCATTAAAATTTTACAAATATGAAATGGATGCTAAAACAATTTGAAATTCAGAATTCTGGCTTCCAGGTGCCCATGTTTGGGTAGAGAACTACGTTCAACTACGCTAATCAAAATTAGATGGCTGAAGATACCGTTGTTTTTTCCCAATGGAAGAAACATACACTCAGATTCACACAGATTCTTTCTTATTTAATTTCTTTAAATATAGTACAGAACGATAATCTTTGGTGGCAACAATTCGAAAAGTGATACACCGTTTTTAGGGCTGAACGCAGAAGGCCGTTTCGAGAAAAATATTCCATTTGGGGACTAGCAACCCTTTTGGGCTAATAACTGAATGCGATATGTTTTTAAAGTAAGTTCTTTAATCACAATGTAATGTAGACGATAGTTTGGACGTTTCTTGTATCTTTTGAATTCATTATAAAAACCACAGACATTAAAAATTCAAAATAAAGTTCCTCAAGTCTTGTTTAATGGCACTCTAGGGATTATATTTTTAAATACGTAATAAAAATAAATTCATTAGTGAAAACATTAGTTTGAGATTTGATGCAGTTATCATCCCCTTTAAAAAATACCTGCCCAAAGTAAATTACTTAAGAATCGTTTTGCATTATGCACCGAAAATCTGATAATCCATAATCCTTTTAATCATATTTCCTCTTAGCGATGCTGTATTATCAAATATGCTGAATTATCGGACTGAAATTGTTTATTGCTCGCAAAAACTATTTTTTATTTTTATTGAATGTATAAAGGAATGGACATTTTGCATGCAGTAATTCTATAAATATATTTAACGAGTAAAACTTGTTAGCAAATGTATTTATTCCATAATTAAATTACAGTTAATAAACTCTTTCTTTACCAGTGCATTAAAGTCTTTTTAAATGAAGTTCACGTGTCTGCTCCTTCGTAAATTTCATTCTCTTCTTCCCTTTAAAAAAATTCCGTAGAATATGAATATTCATTTTTTTTTCCAATATTTTATTTTCTAGTTAGCCAAAAAGGGCAATTTTCCCAGAAGAGCAATTAATTTCGTTTTGGCACTTTGCGTTGGTTCACCATAAAAGTCTGAATCACTTTTCAAATTGTTGCCACCGAATATTACAGCCCTGCATTATATTTAAAGAAATTAAATAATGAAGAATCTGCATTGAATGTATGCATGTTTCTCGCATTGTGAAAAAACAGCGGTATCTAGAGACATCAAATTTTAAATAACGTAGACTTCTATCCGAGCATGTGCAAGAAACTCAGACCGAGAATTTGGAGTTTGTTTTATTATCTATTTCATATTTTGTAAAACTTTAATGAATTTTTGATTAAGAAATCAACAATTTCAAAGCGTTCCATTAACATTAGTATCGCGTTATCTTTAAGCAAGAATATTTAATGCCCAAGTTTCCTTACATTTCTTACTGGTGTTATGTTGGTAGTGTAGCAATGCAAAGACGTTACAATATCTAACGGTATTTTGCGTCGAATAAGTTTGAATGTCTGTATAACTTTCCAAATCGGTTTTGAATCCCCCGTGAAAAAAACGCCTCTTTAGACGTAATATAAAATCTGTAAGCTTTCAGATTTTTTTAATATATGTGTATTATTATATTTTTAATATGTGTGTGTGTGTTTTTAGAATTCCATAAATGCATTTAGCACTTCGGCAGACTCACGCCAAGTGACCTTTGTTTAATCTTCTCGACACACTTTTTTTGCGGGGATCCAGGTTACTTTCAGATTCAATAGATTTGTGATAACATCTCTCAATTCTTCCACAACTGAGTAATTTTTATCACTTTCAATCACTGTTGAGACTCTATCTGAATTTCATTTCAATCAGTCGTTTCTCTTAAATTATGTTAGTGTCATCAAAAGTAGTAAAAACAAATAAGTTAATCTGACTCAATTAATTTTATTATTCCATGTATAAAATCGATGCAGTTAGCCAAAAACGTAATTTCTTTTCATGCTCAGTAATAAAACTGATTTGACCCAGCTGTAAGAGTGCTCATGACAACCACTTCAATAGTTACGTTTTCTAAAAGCGTTATTTAGGTTTTTCGAAGGGAGGTTTTCAAATTAATTAAAATGGAGTAACTCGCAAGTTTTGATTACTGTACCTCAATATTTTCATTCTTCGTTCAGTAAAATTTTGCTCCGTTTAAATTTTGGCCCCAGTTTTTCCCAAGTGTTTTTTAACTGTTTACATATTTCCAAGTAACAGCAGACTTAAAAACAGCATTTTTTATATTCAGCTTAAAGCTTTAATCTGAGTTTAATAAATTTCCCATAAACCAGGTTCTATATTTACATTTAAAATTTTTAATAATTCTTTAACCCACAGGTTTCACCAATATTACCCAGCTTCTGCTTAATTATTAAAGACACGTATTTCCGTTTTATTTCCTTATAGATACTATTATGAAGTCCGGAAAACCCTCTAAATAAATGAAATAAAAAAGCAAATAATATCTGAGAGATTGTTTTGAATAAAACACTACAATTTCTGAGCCTTTCCGAATATTGCACACTAAAATGCTAATGGCAGAAATGTATATGAAATGATGCTGGATTATCGGGTGAGCCGACCATTGCATGCCAGACTATCCAACGCTTACTACAGCTATATATGTTTCACCTAACTAGTTGGTAATTGAATTAAAAAAAAAGTAACAATACTTGCGATATTTTGTAAAACGTGAGCAGAAAGCAGTTATCTAAAAGACAAGCACCAAACATACTTTGATTTCGAAATATATGTAGCTACAAAAGTTGCTATAATAGCATTCTTGAATGTAAACATAGACAAGAAAAACAAAAACCGGAATTCTTTCGAGCTCAACGCACTTGAAAGCCCATAGCTTCTTTTTTAACTTAAAAATAATCGCTGAAAACTAAATATGTACACCAGATGTATACCAAATAAATTTGACTGATATTCTTGGAAAATCTGTTGATATGATAATAAATTTAAAAAAAAAAAATCTGAAAGCTTTCAGATTTTACATTACGCCCAAAGGAGCGTTTTTTTTTTGTTACCTTTATTTATTAAATATCATGTTCTTCACACTTAAATCACAACATTCAATCCAACAGCAATATCAAAAATATTTAAAAGAGCATATCTTTAGAATTTCCGATACACAGTCTCTCGCGTTGAAGATAAAAATGTTTTTTTTTTCGTGCAGTGTTCCCATCCTCGCTTTTAAATCATTGAGTTTCTTAATCAAAAACTCAAAAATGCTTCACAGAAGAGGAAATAGATAGTAAAAAAAATTTCCAAATTTGGGCCAGATGCCCATATTTGGGTGAAGACTACGTTATTCAAAATTCGATGGCTCTAGGTACCATTGTTTTATTACAATGCGAGAAACATACACACATTTATGCACATGCTTCATTATTTAATTCCTTTAAATATAATACAGGGCTCTAATGTTTTGTGGCAACAATCTGAAAAGTGATTCGCCGTTTATAGTGAATCAACGCATAATGCCAAAACAAAATTAACAGCCCTTCGGGGGAAATTGCCCCTTTGGGCTAACAATAAAGCATCCTTCGGCTAAATAATGTTAGTCTGAAGCGGAAGATTTTTAATAAGTATTTCCCTTATTCACTAAATACTTTTTGTGTCTGTAAAACATAAAATTGTTAATAATACACTTCACAAATGCTTATAGGAGGTACTGCCATGGAAACTAAAGATCTCCTTATTCTAAGAGAACGTTAAGAACTTTGACAATGGCGTTAAATTTCACTTCATATCTGTACATCTGGCAAAAAAAAATGGAATAGTTTAATATTTCCTACAACATATTATTATAAACGATCTATAATCTATAATATATTATTGCATTATCTGAATAATGCTTTTCTTTAATTCTAGGAAGCATTAGTTTTCTTGCCGTATCTTATTCTCTCAGGAATTATGTATTTGAATTGATTACTGAAAATGACTATTGTTTCTTCAACGCTAATAACATTTTCGTAGCTCATTCATGAAATTACTTTTTATTCTTCTAGTCTTAAAAATTGTACCATTTATTCATTTATTTATTTCTTGACATTTTCGTGTTTGTTATGAAGAAAACAGATCTCGTTTAAAAAGAAAACCGTTTAGATAAAAGGGTTATCTAGTAAAGAAAAATATGATATCTACACCACATGGCTTCCTTGTACGGAATATTAAATTATACGCTTTTTTTCTTGACACTCTGTCGCTAGGTTCACTTAACAGCGTTACATCTCATTCATTTTATAACTCAGAATGCACGAAATATTTTATCGTCTGAAGAAATATCTAATCGTTGTCACACGTTCTATTCAAATATTGTAATAAATCTAAAACGATGTATAAAAGAAATTAAACAAACAAAAGAAAGAAAAGAAACAGTTTTACACACACAATTCGGTATTTCTCATTCAATTAATTCAGTTCTCACTTCACGACAAGGCAAAAATGCATAAAAACTCAAAATATCTATAATAAAAATTCCGAAGTAAATCTTAAGCACTTATTTCCTCGAATAAACTTCAGAATGGATTAAGCACCAGTTAATTCGCAATAATAAAAGAAGGCATTATCTTTGTTGTTGAGAAACTTAGTTTCCCTAGATTGGCAACAAATCCACTATTCTCCTAAGTTTCAAATGTAAACAAATATGGCTGCCATGGGAAAAATGGTTAGGCTTAGCCGCACTTAAATTGTTGATAATTCTACAAATCTTGCCTGCAGATTTACTAAAGACATAAAAACCTTAACCGGAAAATAAGAACAACATAATTCAATCATTTTTAAAGCAAAAAATGCGCAATTTACCAACATATAAAAATAAAAGTACTGAGCTCACTGAGCCTAGTAACAGAGTGGATATATAGTATATACATATATTTAAATTTAACAAAATTTCTATTCGTAAAAAATAATTTAAAGAAAAATTTAATTATAGAAATAGGTTTAAAAGAAATTATGAATAATTTATATTGCTGCGAACTAATCTACAATATATATATATATATATATA
>KK122427.1:1250155-1336432 GCA_000611955.2 Stegodyphus mimosarum
CTTATTGCGGCGCGTGGTTGGCCACACAAATACTGATTCTGATCTCTTGTTCTTGTTTGTTTGCTTTGAACATTTAATCATTTATTTGTACCACTACCACTCAACTGTGTATTAAATTGCATTCAATTATGACGATTCCTTCTTGGTGTTGCAATTTTCACAAACGTGAGTGTATATACGAGCCATTGCTTTCCTTAAAACGTCCTCCGTTAAGACATATCTTCCCTTAGGTAGATAACTTTAGTATGCTTTACCACAATCAACTGAAAAACTTTACTTACTTGGAGTAATATGCAGCAATTTACTTCACTAGACCAGGGACTTTACTGAATCCAAATCAAGTGCCGCAGCAGCTCACACTCCCAAGCACGTGTCTATTACAATTCATGCGGTTATGATTATTTCTTTCAGTTTATACTATGCTGCTTACCAATCAAATCTCCGCAAATCTCCAAACTGGGCGAATACGTCACGAAATAAAGCATAAGGGAAAGAAGATAATTAAAGTTTTAACTATTACTTAAACTATTAATTTAGTTTTAACTATTAATTTAGTTTTTTAACTATTAATTAAACTTAAGATGAAATGTCACAGTGGTTCAAAAGCTGGCATATTTAAATTATTTTAAGAAGTCGGCAGTTTACAGCGAATGAAATTTGAAATATTGAAAATAAACAGATTATTTTTTAAATACTTTTTAGTACAAGCCATATTTAGACATGTATAACAGCCCTGCTTCAGTGTAAAATGGAAATGGAAGTAAGAATATAAAATGCAAATCGCCTGACCAGTAAAACTAATGAACTATGGGAATTTGCACGTATTATAACCTTGCAAGCCCAGATGTTCAACTCAGAGACCTCTCAACGCATTAGGCACATTTTATTTAAAAGCACTCCTCTGAAAGAATAGAGTGCTGTTTTTAAACTATGTGCGATGAAAATTCCAAAAGATTTAACATTTAGGGACGCACTGTCCCAACTATTCTCAACTCGGCTGATCTTCAAAACGCAACTCCGGAAACCTCAACACAGGACAACTCTGATGCAGCTAACATCTTGATTTTTCTCTTTGGAAAAAATTAAACTAAGCACACTTCGATACTAGTCACAACTCAGTTCACATCTACCTGGATATCAGATGCTATATATATGTATCGCATCTGATGCGCTTCGTAACCAATTTGTTCACATATGGACCTCCAGCTGTCCACACGGGGATGAGTCTATCATATATAATGCAAATAATTAGAAAAATTTTTGTTTAAGAATTAATCATTAAACTTAAGAATGAAATTTTTGCTTCTTATGATTCCGATTATATAAATCCTACAAAGCAAAACAGCTTGCATCCCTCGTAGAGAGTTCTGCATAGAGGTTTGTCCGTTAGACAGACAAAGCCTCTTCATCAGCTATAAAAATATTCATTATTGCTACGCGTAAATTTTTCAATAAATTACTGACTAGGCCCAGTGCAACTGTTTTAAAGACCATTGTTTTTATTGATTTACTAACATATTAACAATTTACAGATTAATAACTCCAAAAACAATAATATGTTATCATTAGGGACACATTATTCTCTAATTTACGAAATAAATGCAAAATTTATCAGTTGCAGTTTACCAGTATACCAAAAACTGCAGTATCAGCGGTTAAATGTAAAATATTGTTTATGTTTTTAGAAGAAAATTAGCTAGAAACAGATGTCTAAAATAACTCGTCTAATTCGCATGACGCTTTATGTTCAGCTCCTTGCTGCATATTGTTGGAAGTCTCTGTCTCTTTCTTACATTTACAAATGGTTTATCTCCCTTTTGTACGTATATATTCACACTCCTCGCGCCTGCTGTGTGCGAGTTCGTGCGAAATTTTCTTAACTAAAATATAAAAAATAATCATAAGGTTTTTAATATTTTAGTAAATTCTTTTATCTAATCGTGTAATTTTTCTTAAGTGAATTATTAGTTGAATTATTATTATACCATTTTGAAATATTAGTTGCTATATTGAGACATTTCAGTGATAAATAGGAAGAAGAGATTATTTGTTTTCAGCAGTTAAAACAAATTACAGATTATTTTAAATTTTCAATATACAGTTTAATAATAAAACAATTTTTTTCCAAAGGGCGTTAGCCCAGAAGGGCTATTAATTTCGTTTTGGCATTTTGCGTCGATTCACTTTCTACGTTGATTCACTTTACAAATTGTTGCCGCCAAATATTACAGCCCAGTATTATATTTAAAGAAATTAAAACAACGGTACCTAGAGCCATCAAATTTTGAATAACCTAATCCTTCGCCGAATATTGGCATCTGAAAGCTCTAATTTGGAATTTGTTTTTTATCTATTTCATATTTTGTTAGACTTTAAAGAATTTTTGATTAACAAACTCAACGATTTCAAAGCGAGGAATGGCAACACTGAACGGAAAAAAAAAACATTTTTACCTCCAGAGCGCGAGACTGTGTACCGGAAATTCTTAAAGATATGCTCATCTTGAAATTATTTTGCGATACTACTGTTGAACTGAATTTTATAGTTTAAATGCAAAGAACATGATATTTAATAAATAAAGGTAACCCACAAAACGTTAAAAACGCACCTTTGGGCGTAATGTAAAATCTGAAAGTTCTCCCCTCCCCCAAAAAAAACTAAGGTATTGTCCTTGGAATCTAAGGTGTTTTACCCTTGGAATAACAATTTATATAAAGAGAAAAAGGATTGAAAAACGTTTTAACCTTTATTTCTTCTTAGATTTGTAGTTTGTATTACTATTATTATTATTATTATTAAAGTCTGTAAAAATGCCATACCAAAAAAAAGAAAGAAAGAAAAAGGGGGGGAAAGAAAAAAAATTATTTTTTTTGTACTAAACTTGAATAGATGAAAGCAGTCTATAATTTTTAATTAACGCTAAACATCCTATAGCCATAGAACATTGTTTCAATAACTGGTAAACTACAATTTTGAAATTAAGCTAAAATAATTTAATTATAATTTTAAGCAAAGTTCATGTGTTATGTGAATGAAATAAAGTTCTTGTGTTAAGTTGAATGAAATCAAGAAACGGGGCCAACAATTCAGGAACATTAATAAGGTAAATAAGATTTGCTGTCAGTGTACTTCATACAATACTAAAATTATAAAATTAAATTTATTATTTTACCGTAAGTATTATTTTGCACATGAAATTATTCTCAAAGAGAAACACGCTTCTTAATTACTAATTAACTAATGCTTTATCGTACTCCTTGATTCCTAAATAAAATGACGAAAGGGAATTTTTATCGGAAAAGGAAAAAAGAGCTAAGCATATTTCCAAATTAATTAGCATGTATGTTTTTGTCATTTAATACTTTCTCCGCTAAACCATAAACAGGAATTAGACATATCGTGTTTTTGTTTATGTTTTGTTAAAAAGTTATCAATAAATTTCTCTACTTCCGCCAAGCCCTGACCTAGCACGAGTACAGTAGATTGCGTAGATGAGAAGTGTAGTCTAAGACGTAGGCATATTCACCCATCCAAAAAGCTCTGATGTCTAGAGAACAGCGAGCTAAGACGCTTTATTTTTAGATGCTGTGCAGAGTGCCATATAGAGAGGACTATGCCGTAACCCGAAGCAAGCGGTGCTTCTCTGCGCAAGAGGGAAAAAATAACACGGACACAATCTAATTTGAGAACGAACCCCGAATTCTACGATCTTTCCGTCTCGTTCAATTTCGGTTTTTATGTGACGTCGTGAAGTTAAAAGAAAAAATGTGAATAGAATTTCGGTATTTTCTTCTTGTTACTTTAAATTCCTTGAAAATTGAAAATCAAACTAAAACTTGGATTTCCCAGCGAAATATTAATTTAAATTTATAAAATATGCAAAGTGACTTCCATGCAATATGGTAACATCTTTCCCTGGATTCGAATCAACTCATTTCAAAAATAATATTCCAACTAACAAAAATGCTTTTTCTGTATAATTACTGTATATTGTGGCGTATAACTCGCACTTTTAATTCAAAATACAAGAATAAAATTTATGGGTGCGCTTTATACGTGAGATATAAAAATAATAGATTTAAAAATAAGGAAAAGACGAGAATGTAAAAATTATATTTCTACGTGTACTAGGTGCCGTTTGTTTTAAAGAAATGAGATTCCTTATGAACTTAAAAAATTTCCTTAGCTGACAATATAAAAAGTTTGTCATATTCGTCGTCCGTTTTACCTTCAGACACATCAAGGAATTTTATTCATTTTCACCATCATTCTTATTATGATCTATAGATAAATAATCATCTTCCTTTCCATCTAGATTGTTAAGTATACTACATTTTTAAAGACTTTTCAATTATGTCAGGTCCAATTTCATTCTATGCTTTTATTATCCATTCACACACTATTTCTAAATTGTCATAACGCATTGGATGTCCCTTTTTCTTCCTTCGATGCACACTTCAAAATTACTGCTTTAAATGACTACAGAGCGAGAAAGCATCTAACTCCTAATTCTGCAAATTCATTTGAGTCTGAAGTGCATTTTATCTCAATGTCCCCCTCTTCTGTATATCCTACAGTAACATTCTTGTACACAACTGCATTGAATACAGCGCATCCTCGTTGCAGAGGTTTTACTCAGACAAGCATTTCTCTCACACACAAATTGTTCCCCTTATATTTTATCAATTCAGTATACCACTGTACGAAAGTCTGGGAAAAACTTTCGACTGAATGACTTCGAAAGACAAGAGCATCGCACATGTATCTTTTAGGTTTCTTCTTAGAGATAAGGGTGCGCATTATACTGCGAATACACCTAAAACCTAAGAAATCAGGTTTGAAATTATAGGTACGCGTCATACACCCGAGCTAGTTATACGCCAGAATATATGATAAACATTGACCATAGATCGCTACGGAAATGGTTTGCGCCGCTCAGCTTTGTTAGTTTATCCAGAGTTAGTGTCCAAAATGCGGAATGATTTGGCTGACTGAAATATTTATGTTTGTGCCCATGCGTAATACACATTCACTTTAAAAACTACAAGTAACCGTCAAAGACAACTTTTCCTCGAAAGGTCCTCTTAACTGTTAGACAATAAATGCTTTATCGTAATCAATTAATTAATCGTGATTGTTAATGTAGTAAATAAGTAAGGAGTTTTAAATAATAAACTGAATATCTGAAAAAATAATACTTTAACAAGCAAACATATGTTAGAAACTCATATCTCTCTATCTATGTATATTGTATATTATATACCTTACTTGCCCGAATGTGAAATGAAGTATTTTTTCTTAAATTTGTTTCACTGAAAATCATTATTAATCTTCCCTTCTCAGTTCAACATTTCAAAATTGTATTTAAGGTAATCTAATATCATTTCTTCCTTATCTTTTAAATTAAAAGCAAGTAGTTTCACTCAAATTTACCTGAAGATGTGCTATTTAGACGAAGCAAATTTTCTACTTTTAAAATGATTAAGTGAATCAAACTTAAATATATGACGCCGTTTTATAGGCAAGCCATTATTTTTCCATCGTAAAAGATCTTCGAAAATGCAGCGTTGTTTTATGCATTAAAGCGTCTTACATTGTGGTTAAATTGATACTGTATAAAACGCAAAATTTTAAATAATTCTTTTAAATCCTCTTAATTCCTTTTTTTCAGAAAGTTTTCCACTGTAGTAAATTAGAAAAATGGCTAACAAGTTTTCTTCGCAAAATAGATAAGTTGTTAAAATATTTTTCACTTTTTAGTCCTTTTTCTATTTTATGCTGCGTTAATGCATCATTCATAAATTAACTGCTTTCACCTCTTTAGTTATTTATACACCACCTGCCATGGACTTTAATGTATGTGTTTGGAGCAATATAAGCAAAGTTTGGGAAGTTAAAATTAGAATTTTGATTATACTGAATAATGTCTCACTTAATGAGATCACTCTTACTGAGAGATGCAAATGAAGTCAACATTTTAAAGTCAATTACTTTATTCTTTCTTTATTTAGAAAACATTAGTCAACGGCAGCCTGAAATCTATGCTGTTGCTCAATATTTCTTATAAATATCTGATTGTATATGCACGTGTCTAAGAAATGTCATATTTATTATTAATTACCATTTATTCGTCTGTTCTTCACCGAAATCTTACTTAACGAAGAACAATCCAGTATATTCAACAACCTCCAGCAACTATGAAATAAACATCGTAGATCAAATTCCACATTGTGCATTGAATCAAATGCTTTATAATTATATGAAATCATTTTCATGCTTTAGTACATTTGCATTAATTTCTTTTGCTTATAGCTGCCCTGAAGCTCATGGTTATTTAACGTTTTCAACGAAATTTATTAGATGTTTTGCCAGCGATATAGGGAATTATTGCTGTAGAATAAGAGGAAAAGGAGGGATATTTTGCCTCTTTCTTTTGTCTGCCTAACGTCAGTCCCAGTAGCATGCAGGCTAATGTACGAGCTACCTCAGTACACAAATTCATATTTAACAATCTGTTTTATTTTCTTTATTAGTTTTTTAAAGGAGAAGACATTTTAAGACAGAGGGAAAAAATCTCAAAATGTATTAGAGTACATATGTATTTTTCACCTGACATATGATTATAATGCATAATGTTCTTACTTCTGAAAAGAAGAAATTGATAAATCTTCCATCCTTATAATTTTGTGGTTTCTTAAGTATTCTTCAATTTTTAACTCCGCTACACTAACAAAAAAAAAGCCCACATTCTAGCCCGACTAAGTTAGATTTCCTTGAAGCCTCTGACGTACATCAATCTGACATCTTTAGTTTCTGAAATTTAATTCCACTCCGCACATTCAAAATCGTCTTACACACTTGATCTCATAAATTTGTTCCTGCATCTTTTTATTTATCTCGAGCTTGTTCAATAGATGGCGCTATATGACTGTTAAATTTAAATCTAATCCTTAAAGCAAAAAGCTTATGTTTACATTTGATATAACTTCATCTTTGTTTTTTAGTACCGTATACGTACATTTCACATTTGTTTCATCAAAATATCTTCAAGTTGTGTTAATTAGTTATTTCTTAATTATTTGTTAAAATCACCTACATATATAAAGAAGAGTGTTTGTTTGTGTAATTCATAGAAATCTACACTTTTATTCCGATCTTTGCGCCCTTGACTTTCAATATAAGAGGAAGGTTATTGTCTACATAAGATTTCGAAAAACCACCTCGACGGAATTCATACTCAGGAGGTTTAGATTACAACGTTGCGTTCACGTCATTCATCTTCACGTAGCCGTTGTTGCGTTCAGGATTTCATTGGGAGTCATGCATGCTAATCAAAGAATTTATAGTTATTTTGTCAGAAAAAATAAATGTTAATATGTCGACATTTTGAATTTTGAAAAAAAATTTTAATATTTCGACAGTTTGAATTTTTGGGGGAAAAAAATGTGGTCACCCACCTTAGGTTCACTTCGCCGTCGTTACTTTCTCATCATCACCTCTTATTAAAACCGTTAGATGCACTGCGTTCGTTTACTCTTTAGAACACTGTAGAACTTTCCAGAAAAGTGGAAGTCCTTCAGAACAAAATTTAAATACTTTCTCTATCAGTTTTTCAAGAATGTTTCGAAAATGGGGAAGAAATCCGTCAAAGTGGAGGATGACTTTTCAAAAGCTCATTTCCGAAAAACAGACATAATCGATAACAAATTACTACAAAGAATTACCAGTTCTTACTAAAACAGCTAAATGATGCTGTGTTAGTTCTACACTATTCTGCAGTCTTATCCGAACTTGGAAAAATTTTGCACAATTCACCTTGAACTAATATGAGAGGGAAATCACTGTCTACCTAAGATTTCGAAAAAAAAAAAAAATACTCCCATTCCTCAAAATGTATTCTCTTCATTCTGCGTAAAGTATGAGCAACGTTGGGTACGTTAGCTGGTAGTTTTATAAGCAAAGAAGTCAGAGAAAGTCAAACCTCGGTAAGAATCCTTATTTCCTTTTGTAAGAGCAGAAGTTAATTAAACAAATCTAAACCAAATTGCTTGAGTAACTTTTGCTGTCTATGAAATCCGACAGCACTGTTTTTAATTCATATGAGAAGTTTATTTATATATACCTATATTTCTAGCTAATCATTTTCTCAATCAAATCTATTTTCCTTTCAAAAAATGAATATGAACATAGTCCGAAAAAGAATCTTTAGATTCTTATTCGTACCAAGAAAATATTCCTTCAAATTTTCGACTCGTACTGTTAGAAAAAATTCGTTCAGATCTGATGATTAAAAAAATAATTTTACTAAGAACCTAACACTAATGCATTGGTGTTTGTATGACACCAAAGTAACTCTTCAAATTTAAAGACAAAAAATAACAGAGAAGTTGCAACACATAACAAGCCGGTATTTTAAGTGTCCAAAATCAAGTGTCTCAGCGACTGTTATTTCTTATTATATTGTGCATTAAAAATTTCTTATAGAATTGATGTAAAATTGGTTTAGTTCGTGTACGCTTTCCCAAGAAACAGATTGCATTTACAGTCCTTTTTACCAATTAAGTAATGAAGTATTCTGAAGTTGTCACTGAACGTGAAAAGTAAACAAAAGCAGAAACATTATAAAAGTTAAAAAAATTAATTCCATTTTCTCGTATAATTTAATAATACACAAAATTTAGAATAAACTCAATTTTTTATCCATGTAGCATACACAAACAACGACAATAAAAAATTAATCTTAACTTTTTCAAAGAACTAATGTTTGGATTCAGTCAGTTGTGTGAATATACTTCTTTCGTGTCATTTCTAATAAATCTTGAGCTATTTAGCTCTATAGCATAATTTTTTAAAATATCAAAACTATGTGTCTCGTATTTTAATTTAAACACAATGAAAAATTTCATAAATTTTTATTGGTTGATATGTTCGATGTAAATTTTTACCCGATTCATGTAAATGATGTAAATATTGGCATATCCAGATAGCACTGGAAATTCGTGTTTCGAATCTCAGCGAGGACTTAATTATTTCTCGTTCCAATGCTGAAAAATCTATTAATTTGTACAGAAGCCCCCAAACTAAGAAAATATTCTAGATAATAATTCGTCATCGCTTGAATTTGTCTCAAAAAATGTTGGTGTTTCCTGTTTTAAGCATCGAAATGACCCCGTTTACATGTGTTAGGATTTTTTTCTCTCGCTTTTACGTTGAAAAATCTTTGAAACATTATATTTAAAAAAATGCTTTATTATGCGATCAGATTTTATTGTGATTATACGCATGGTAGACCTGATCAATCTCTTTCAGATTTATGGTTGTTAAAGACACTCCAAGATAGAAAATTGTCAAAGGACACTGTAAGGCAAACGATAATGATTTACCGAATTGATGAAGCTCATTTGCAACATAAATATCACAAATCTTCCCAGTTCTTAAAAATGAAGGCCAACACTACACAAAGAAAACCACACTAAACAAAGAAAATCATTGACGCTTTAATTTACTTTCTTGAATGACTTCTAAAAATTATTTCTCAATCCATGAAAGTGACCTGAACCGAAATAATTAATCTGTAGGCTTTGTTTGATTTTTTTTACACTTTCTTTCATTTTGTAAATTCTGAGAGGCAACTGTGTCAATTTTCCAGGCAAAATTACATGCTTAGAACATTTAGAAGGTTATAACTTCACATGACGACTAGCCTTCAAAGTTCTATTCGTATAATAGATATGAAATGGTGGCATTGATATTTCATCTTGGAATAATTTAGAAAGATAAATTTAAATATTACAAATCATTTCCTACACTAAAAACTGGGCAAATAATGCACACGTTTTCTAAATAGCTTTGTAGGGATTTATATTTATTTTTAATAACCAGTTTAATTTAATTTGAAGTTCCTTTCCTATAAGCCTTCATTCCCCTAATTGTCAATGCCAGAATGTTTAAATTTGGTAGCGCGCGTGAAGTAATGCAAATCCTACCAGCGGGAGAAAAGGTTTAAGTATCAAGTTCTAGAAGCTAAAGTTAGAGAGTGTGAGGAAACTCTGTGCTTGTTGTTGCGTGAGCTTCGGCTTAGCTTTTATTGCTCGTTAAACGGAGTGTAACAGCTACTACTTTGCTGCCACTAAATCTTCAACGCTCTGTTAGGACCTGTGAATATTTTCAAATTTTGAATTTAGTTCTTACTGTTTCAGTTACCGCTCAAGCAGAGGCGTAGTTTGTTAGCGTCGAGTTGACGCATTGTAAATAATTAAAGAGTGTAATAAAGGGTAATTTTAACCCTTCTTCTGTGCAGTCACTACTCTTCCAGCTTTCACACAAAGGTTAGACAAGTAGACCTTAAAGCTTAATAAATTAAACCAATGCTTTGCTTTTCAAAACTATAAAAGGTCATTCTAAGCACATAAAGTTTCTTTTTCTTAATGTATTTATAACCGAAATCGGCTCAATGCACCTTCAAGCCATTGCTGTGTATTCATGCACATTTTTAATCATAATTTTGCAACAGAAAAGACGCTTAATTGGATTGAGAAAATAAATTATATGTTTCCCACAAAATTTTAAGTACTTTTTTTAACTTAATAAAATTATTAAAATTACTGTAATAGTTGCTTCTGAGTAACAATAATGAATTTGTTGAGAACATTAATTTTATAATACAAAAAGGCTGCACCGAAAACAAGAAAATGTCGACGTGGTTCAGTGTCGGACAAAGCGTCATCTCAACCACACCTCTGACTGTCTGTTAATGATCTTCACTATTTTTTTTGGTCTCCAGAAGCTGACCCTCCAAATTCCGGAAGTCCGTAGAGTCCAAAAACAAAGTGGTCTAGGCTCTTTAATTAAGCGCTGTTACACTACTCATATTACTGCTTTTCAGACTAGTTCAAATAGCGTTATAACAATATTTGCTAAATTAGAGTAGAAATTTAAACAATATTAGGTATGTAATTTACATACAGTAGCAGACACAATTTTAAGTTCAGGAATATTGCGAATTTCACAAAGAAGTGATTTATGTACCTAAATAAGGCATTTCTCGATAATCTTCTACTGAGAAAAGAAAGAAATAAGCATAAGTTAAAACTTTATCATCAGCCTTTCTTCTAAAACCTTCTTCTAGACTTCTGTTATATTCTTAGAATTTGTGTAATAAATTATCTTTTTTAAACTGAAATAGAAACACGCCAATGCATGATTTGAAATTAGGAAAAACAGCAAACACATTTTGAGGTAAATTTTAAATAAGTTTACTATTTTGCCTAATTTTAAGTTATCTTTCTTTACTATCCAAAACTCAATTCTACTCAATGGGAATATCTGATCTCATTTTTCTAGAAATAGATTGTCAAGAGATTTAAATATCCTCATGAATAAATTCTATACAGTAACATTGCAGCAAATTTTACTTGAACTGAAATATATGTAATAATGTAGAATTAAATATCTGCAATGCAAAATATAACTGATGAAATTTTAATTGAAAGCTTGAATGTAAAGGATTTGGTTATTTTTAGATTCTCGACGAAAAGAAACGTTGATCATTGTGTCAGGACTGAGTGTTCTGTGCATACTTTTGGCGAACATATTCGTGAAGTAGTTAAAGTCCTGATCTTGAACAGGGAGCTGAATGCAGCTATGTTCTGTGGTAGAATACTGTGGTTAAGTGGTAGAATAACTGTTAGTAAAAAGGGTTTAAAATCCTCTTTTATTAAACCACTATTATTTACAGCCACTTCCCAACTTGGGAGGGATAACACAAAATAATGACCGCACTTGGGTTTAACTTGAACAATCAAATAATTTAAAATAAAGTTAAATAGAAATTAAGTAGTCGTTGCTCACAGAGCTATGAACGCGAGGTTGGACTCTATGCTAAACGATCAATGATGCGTAGCAAGATTAAGCTAATACTAACGCACTTAGATTATTTCAATAAGTAATAGCGTAACAGCGCTAAGGCTTAGAATTTAAATACCAACTGGTCAGGTGGACGTCGAACCGAGCCGCAGTGATCTGAGACTAAAAGTTCTCTCACACCAGAAGTTCCTTCCCAACCCTTAAATACAACACTTGGCTCCACTTCAAATTAGCATACAGCTGAAACGCGCGCTCATTCTAACGGGAAGTTGAAATAAGAACTTACAGGAAAGAAAAAATTAACATAAAACTTTGTTAGTTTAAACTAGAACCTTACAATTGTGCACTTCAAATAGAATGTAAAAATGCATTTTCAGATATAACATATCAATGAAATTATACATTATATCAGAAATAATAAGAATAAAACAGCAAGGATTATTAGTGTGATTGTATGCTGTGTAAAGCATTCGTTGAAAAAGCGCTGTTTATAAATTTATGCGGATCTCCAAAAGTAAATTTTTAGCGAAAAGGATGCTTACTTTACCTTCTAGTCATAACAATGGAATAAAAATTGTACTGATCATTGTTTATTTGGCGTACTAGTATAAAAAATATGATAAATATATAATGAAATAGGTAAATCTAAATTATTAAAATTCTTGACTGAAAAGATATATCCTTCGGTGAAAGGGCCAAGTATACCTTGATTTATTTGGGGAAATGTGGTAGATTTGAAAAGAATACTGTTGTTTTCCATTCATTGAAATATATTTAATTAATTATTATATATTTAATTAATTATTTATTAAAAAACATCATATCCTGTGAAAGATAAGATTAACTCAGTTAAGTCACTTATAACTTAGATAAGTCAGATAAGTCACTTATAACTCAGTTTAAACGCTCTTTAAAATATTAATTTGCCGCAGAGGAAAAAATATTGAAAATTGTGAAAAAGAAATTGCTATCCACCATTCTTTCATAATATCCGACATATAAATATAACGCGAAATAATAGTAATAATATAAAGTATCAGAATGATATTTTCAGTAAATTCTTCTAATTTTCTTTTAATAAAACTAATTCCCCTTCATATGTTTTCTTCGTAATTATATATTGCAATTTTATTAATTTTAAAAGAATATTCCAATCGTTGATCTTAATTTAGTCTTCGTTGTTAGTTCATAAAGCAGGAGATATCAATAATTAGCATTTTTATAACCCCAAATAATATTTTTGTTTAAAGGTACCAAATATCTGTGTTCTGAGAAAAATACGTGTTAGTAAAATGAAATTAAAAAAAGCAATAACCTTTTTTTATAAAATAAGCTTTTATTTAATATGCTTATGACAGTTAATACACTAAAAGGGCAAAAATAATTTATCATGTAGTTTAAAGGGAATAATACATTAAATGATTCTATTTACAGAATTCATTTATAATTTCATATTGCGAATAATAAAAGCATGGCGAGCCCATGATAAATTAAAAAAGATTACGGTTTATCAGTTTCACAATACACTTAAAAGATTTGTTATTTAGGTGCCCCAAGCTTTAATTATTCGCAATAGAAAATTGTGCGATGTATCACTCTAATGGAACTTTTGTAGCGAACTTTGACGTAGAGTGAAAAGGAGAAAAGTTTAGAATGCAATTTAGATGAGTAATCAAAATTCTATGCATTCTGCCATAAATTAAATTTAGTTCTTTCCTTAAGATTAAAAAAAGTTCAGAAAAATTTTAAAAAAGGCTTCAAAAATAATGTTACGAATTTTGTACATAAGTAGATAATTTCAGTGAAATTATATATGAAATTGTTGTATATCTTTTGTATAATGTAACATGAAAATGTAAAGGAGAGAAGCTTCCGGAAAAGTAACCATACAAGGACAAGTCTACATAACATTGAGTAAATGGATATTGCGCCAATATCGCCAAGCTGTCAACTGTTTCGGCGACTAAGTTTTTGTCGTCAACTTCGGCAAGAAATTGCCCAAACTCGCCAGTCTTGGTCACGTTTTGGTTCGGTCCCTGTACACCGTAATTACGATTGATCATTATATTACCTGTGACCTAATTCGGCCCTCATATTGCCTTCCAGTAATTTCGAGAAAGAAAAAGTGTGAGCAATATCTGGGCAGCTGGATGAAAACTATGTAAAGCTGGAGAGATCTACTGCTGGTAGTAATAGTAGTAGTAGTAGTAGTAGTAGTTGTTGTAGTTGTTGTTGCTGTAAGCTGTTAGTTCAGAGTCACTTCAGAGTATTGAAAGCTTCGCCTTTTAGATGCGCTTCGTTTGCGTTGTGCTTAACGTTCTTATTAGTTTGAACTCTAACTACTGATTGCACTCTGTGTTACTGTGCACACCTGTACGATTATTTCTGCGAAAAGTTATAGAACTCTGAAGTATTTCTTTTGACAAAATAAATGTTATCAACCTATCACCGGACCTGTGGCATTTAATTTAATACGAATTCGTACGCACGCAACAGTTTTGGTGTCAGATATGGGATTGAATGCCAATGACAAGAGCGATGGATGAGCAATCAAGACAGCTGCTGACGGCCTTTGCTGCATTTAAAGGAAAGATGAAAGCTGACCAAGAATCTGTTAAATGAAAGCTGGCCAAGAATCCGTCAAAATAAAGATGAAAGTTGTTCAAGAAAAGATGGAAGTTTGTCAAGAATCCGTTCAAGAAGAGATGAAAAGTGTTCGAGGAAAGATTGAAGCAGGTCAAGAATAAATGTAAAGAGAAATTACGCGCATAATAGAAAACAAGTTTGAGGCTATGGAAGGCAGAATAGACACAGTCGAAAAGAGGGTTCGAAAAACTGAAGAAAGAGTTTCTTCCGTCAAAGAACAAATCTAAAAGACAGTTTCTGACATTGCCAAAACAGCTGACATTTTAAAGAAGTGCACAACGACAACAAGAAACAAATCTGAGGATTTTAACTTTTTACCCATTCATTCTCATCCCTGTCTGAAGCTATCCACATATGATGGGAAGACCTTCTGTAAAGTGTATAAGAAAAAAAATTTTTATAGAGCCTGATGCGAATAGATGGGATTCGACAGCTAGGGCCTGTAATCTTGCTACTGCTCTGAGTACAATGCAGCAGATATCGTTCGAACTCTTCTCGAAACTACAGGCTTCACGAAGCTCTTCTATCCAGCGCATTGGAGCTGTGCTTTGGGCAAAAGTGTCTGAAAGATTATATTAGGCTTCAATTTAAATCCCTTCAACAGAAGCTCATTGAAACACTCCGAAAACTTGCCACAGGTATCGAAAGGCTGTCTCATCTCGCCTTTTTGAACTGCACATAAGGAACAAGAGAAATCCTGTCCCTGCAGTACTTCATCAATGGTATCCACGATCCTGAAGTACAAAAAACTCTGCAAATGGCGAATGTCAAAGATTTAAAAAGCGCTTTAGTATACACCATTAAATTCTAGGTAACCCAGCAAGCAACTCGTAGAGACCGCCACCCAATCAGAGCTGCTGAAGTGATGACTGCTCGTCTAGACGATTTAATCAGACAAGTACATGCCTTGAGAAGGAATAGGAATGAAAAGAAACCAACCCTCAAGTGCTGGAACTGAGGTGCTGAAGGTCACGTACGAAGAGACTGCAGAACACGCCAGGGCACGGAACGCTCCTGTGAAAGGACACAAGGAGCAAATTAGCCGCCATCTCGCGGAGAGACGTTTGGAAGGTAATGAGAAGCCACATTCAAAACGCTTCGGATTTCATATGACCTTCGATATAGGAGCAATTGCAACCATTCACATTACCCTCCAGACTGTGTCTGAGGAGAAGATTGACATCGACAGAAAATTAAACGTTAACATGACGTCTGGAAGTGCTACCTACCATCAAACAGTCTATGTGGCAGATGTTACAGATCCTTGCATACTCAGATCGGAATTTCGAAGGAAACGCAATTTGTTCTTGGACTTTAAAAATAACGAACCACATTCTGCCTCTAAAGACATAACTCTGTTCTGAATTAATAATGAAGGATTTAAATCTGTCCATTAAATCATAGCTAAAGACGATATCACAATACCAGCAAGAACAGAATTTTTACTTCCGTGTCCATTGCCGAAAACAGAAATTTCCGGTACAGTATATTGGAATATTGGAAGACCTGTAACACCCAGCATCTGTATTTGCATCCTCAGCACTCGTCGACTTGAGAACAGTTATCCCGATGAGAGTTGCCAACATCGGTGACAAAGCAAAAATCATTAGGAAAGATGATGTGGTTGCAGCATGTAATCCAGTGACCGCGTTAAACGAAACAGTTACCCTCCAGAATCCATACCTTCAGACAGCCTTACAACCGAGTTGCTGCAGAATACACAACTAAGCGATGAAGAGAGCAGTGCTGCCGAACGTATCATTCAAGAATTTCAAAATGTTTTATCCCGCACATCTTCCACCTTAGGTCAAACCATTTTGAGAAAGCATAAAATTGATGTAGGGGTTCATCCACCAATCAAGCAACATCCAAGTTGCCTACTAATTTTTAAACAGGAAAAAGTAGGAAAACTTCTAAAGGACTTGCAAGAAAGCGACGTTATCGAGCCATTAATCCTTGAGCCTCTTCCATCATCCTGGTCAGAAAGAAAGACGACTCAACTAGATTTTGAGATGACTATCGCCGGTTGAACGAGGTTACGAAGAAGTACAATTACCCTTTTCCTAGAATTGACAATATTCTGGACGCTCTTTCTGAACGCAAGTGATTTTCGACGCTTAATATAGAGAGTGGATATTGGCAGATGGAGATACACTCTGATGACCGAAAAAGACCGCAATTATTACCAAGGTACTTTGACAGTACTATCAATGTACTTCTGCAGTATTTTGGCAGTTCGAGGCGATGCCGTTTGGATTATGGAATTCGCCAGCAATATGCGAAGGCCTTATGGTGACCGTGTTGAGAGGACTTCCTATGAAGTCTTTTTGATATTTGCAGAATATCTGGAAAATCTTAGAAAGGTCCTTGAGAAACTGAAAGAAGACAACAAAAGTTGAGACCTGCTAAATGTTAACTATTCAGACTGGAGTGACTTACCTTGGACGTGTCATCTGAGCTTGAAGATGTGTGTACGAATTCAGAAAAAGTGTCTTGAGAGGCCCGAAAATGTCCATCAGCTGAGAAGTTTCCTAGGGCCTTTCACCTGCTATGTGAGATCTGTGAAGGATTTTTCTTGCATCGCTAGACCGTTTCATAAACTGACAGAGAGCAAGCAAAAGTTTTTGTGGAAAAAGGAATATCGGCATGCATTTCACAACCTGGTGAAAGCTTTAACGTCTGTTCCAATTCTGACGTATCCTCAGTTCGGCAAACTATTTATTCTCTAAAGGGATGAGAATAATGAGAGTGTCTGTTTTGTTGCAGGAAACAAACACTTTTGTTACAGAAGACACACGTATCGCAGCATACTGGAGTAAGTGTCTATCTAAACCGGACATGAATTGCTGCGCCATATCAAAACCGAAGAGAAATTACTGTGTCACCAGGAAAGAATTGCCCGTCACAGTTAAAACCGTAGAACATTTCCATCATTAATTCTAATAAAGAAAATTACCGCTTCGCATAGATCATGCATCACTGATCTGGCTGTTAAATTTCAAGAGAACAAAAGGTCGAATAACCAGGTGGATGCAAAGACTCCAGGAATTTGACATAATTATCCGTCATCGGAAGGTGTCATCACAAGGAAACGCCGACTTCCTATCTAGAAGACCCTGCCCAGAAAGCTGCCGATATTGTTCCAGGGCCGAAGCGAATACGAACTGCTTATTCTTGTCGTACGACAAGTTACAACTTCAATATCCGTTGATCGATACACATAGATTCCCGTTGATCGATACACATAGTTGATCGATACACATAGATCTATGTGTATCGATCAATATCCGTTGATCGATACACATAGATTCCCGGACGGCTAACCGTAACGGCATCCATGTTGTTGGGAGTTTTCTTCGCTCTGGTTTAAAAGTGCTTATTTTGCGGTAAATATTGATTCTGTGTTTGTGCAAATGGGATTTTCGGACTGCTCAAGTGTTCTGGTTCACGAATATATAAAGCTTTTATACCTGTGAAGCTTATTTTGCAAGATTGAAGAATTTGAAATTTATGACGTGTCATGTTTGCCGGATTTGCATGTACTGTGAGTGATATTTGATTGTATTTGATTTTAAAGCATAACTAGTTCTAAATGCCTTTGCTATTTGAACGTTTTTGTGCTCCGGTTTGCATTTTTATAAGTTTTAGTGATTTATTTTGTTTGGATTGAAAATTATAAACTTTGAAAATTACCAAGTGTGAAGTTGGGCGTAATGGATGCCTTTTGTTGACATTTGAAAATTTGATGCATCATTTGATCAAGTCTTTCTGCCCGGTGGAAAGAACACTCAGACGCCTTTTTGGTGCACCTATTTGAAGTTTTCTAGCCCGTTGAGCAACTCGCTCACTTTTTACGGTAGAACGTTCGTTTTAACTTTAAAAATTATCTTTTGTTCTTAAGAATGTGATTTTATAGTTATTTTAAAGTTTTATTGATTTTTAGAAATTTCGAAGGTTTTTAATTTGTGTATCTGCGTCTTTATGTAAAAAATTTGTAATGTCTGAGTCCCCAGGCCGACAAATGTCTCAATTAAAGAGTAGTAAGGTGGATGAGGTTAGCGAGATGATTCAGAGAGATAGTAAGGATGATATAGTTACTGTGTTAAAACAAATGAGTGAAGTAGTTGAAATTCTAAGAGAAAAACGAGTATCGAAAATGCTCGCGGAGTCCTTAAGTAACGGAATAGTATTTATTTCAGAATGGGTTACAAAAGGGTATTTAGAACAACTGGACACGGTGAAACAGTCAGATTTGGATGTAAAACTTGATCGGGTTTTGGATGGAATATCTGATATTCAGGATAAGATTATGAGTGAACAAAATGAGAAAACCGATGATTGGACAGAAGTGAAGAGTAGGAGAAAGAGAAATAAGGAGAAAAGAAGTCTAGAAAATGATAAGAGTAACGAGATTATTTTAAAACCAAGGAAAGAGGGGGTGGATGTATACGATGAAATTAAGGAGAATATAAACCCGAGGAATATAGGTATTGGCATCGTGAGATCATATTGCAGAAAAAACGGTGAAATGGTTGTACAGTTAAAAAGTAAAGAAGAATGTAAGGTACTTGAAAAGGAGGTAGTAAACAATCAGAAACTAAATCATTTAGTCATGCCTAAAAGAAGTAAATTTATCAGACCTAAACTTATTGTCTATAATGTTTCCGATGCTATACCTGATGAGAAATTTATTGACGCCTTGAAAAGTGATTGCACCTGTTCACAAGAATGTGTGAAGCCTATTTTCAGAATTAGAGCTAGCGAGCAGGAAATATCCCATCGAGTTTTTCTCATTAATAGCGACTGTCAACATCATATTTTGGAAGAACAACGTTTGTTGTTGGAATGGAAATCCTACTCCGCTAAACTATTTCTGAGACCTAAGCGCTGTGTTAAATGTCTGGCATTTGGACATACTAAAAGAGATTGTGTAAATGCTGAAATATGTAGCAAATGTGCCGGAGAACACGGCAGAAATGAATGTAGGACAGATAAATTATGTTGCATAAATTGTACGGATTACAATGAAAAATTTAAAATGGATTTCGACACTTTGCATGATGCCTTCTCTAGGGAATGCAATGTTTATAGAGAAGAGATGAATTTCTTGAAAGTACATCTGGATATTTAAATTTAAAATTTAACTGAATATGACGTCGGCGGGGACTTTTAAGATATTGATTGATTTTACTTTTTGTTTTTACTGTGATTTATTTGATAGCCTACAGGTAGGTATTTTGACCTGGAATTTCAAGTACAGAAGAAGTGGAGGAAACTAGTCCTCACCCCTGGTAAATTGCTCTGTGTTCAGTGAAGGATTTTAAACTATTTGGAGTTGGTTTTGATTTTTTCATTTTTAACTTAATTGTTTTTAAAAAAGGTGTATATATTTGATTTTAAACTTTGTAAATAGCTGATTTTAAGAAACTTTGTATATATTGGATTTTATATAGTGTAAACACTTGATTTTATTATAAGAGATTTTATGTTAATAGATGTGATTTTCTCTTTTATTTTGAGCATGAATATCCTAAGCATTAACTTAAACCATTGTGCAGCTGCCTCTAGCCAACTCTCTGTAATTGACAATATCTTGAAAGAGCCAATACATGTTTTTATACTGCAGGAGCCCTATCATATCAAGGGTAAGATTGCACATATCAATGGAGATTGGAGAGCGGTTGGAATGGAGAATGGTAGGACTGCTATCGTTATTACAGATAGTGACCTCGAATATACTGTAGATTCTCTTCACGATTGCGTGGTAGCAATTACTGTTTATATGAAACAATATAGATTGGCAATCATCTCTACTTACTTTTCCCCTGCAGAAGACTTGGAGGGATATTTATATCAGCTTGAGAATGTTATTAGAACTTATACATATGATTTTATGATTGCCGGTGATTTTAATGCAAAGAATTTTAACTGGGGAGCAAGGGAGATGGATCAGAGAGGAATTTTAACATACGATTTTATTGTTCAATACAGTTTGAAAATTTTAAATATACAAGATTTTACCCCTACTTTTTCTTCCTCTGTTGGTATTGGGTGGACTGATCTGGCAGTCTGTTCACCAAGCATGGATGTGAGTAATGTAAGTTTTAGAGTTCTAGACCTGGAGACACTTAGCGACCACAAATATCTTTTTATTAAACTTGGAGATGTGAAGATTGAGAGAACTATGCAAAAACAGTATTCAAGAAATGTGGGAAGAGTCGCCAACATGATTAAAAAGTGTCGTAACGATATATTTAAGATTGAAGACAGAATAGTACAAGCGAGTAATGCAGAAGAATTAAATGAAGTTGTGAAGGAAATGGAAGATTTATTAATGGGATATATGAATAAATATCTCTTAATCAAGAAGAACTTGAATAATAGGAAAAGTGCTACATGGTGGAATACTGAACTAGATGGTCTACGAAGAAAATTAAGAGCAACGAGGAAAAGTGCACAAGTTAAAAACATACCTGAAGATTTAAGGATAAAAAGGAAAGTCGAATACAAAAGAAATCTTGCAATATATAAAAAGAAGATTAAGAGTGTGAAAAGTCAATTTAGAGAGAGGAAGTTTTTGGATCATAAAATCTATTACGATAATTATTACAGGATTGCTACTGAAAAAAGAAGACAACATATTATATTGGAAAAAGGCGATAAAAAGTATAAAACAATTGAGGAGTATTATGACCGAATAATACGCAATACGTTGAAGTTGGATGAGGATGATATCGATGTAGATGAGGACATGATAGTGACTCAAAATGATGAGGAAGTAGCGGAAAATGGATGGGAGACGGAAGAAGGGAATTTAATCTACTGTACACCTTTTACATATGAAGAGATCTACTGTGTGATCTCTAGACTTAGTACTAAATCTGCTCCCGGCTTGGATATGATTGGTGCCAATATTATAAAGAGGTTATTTGAGGAATATCCTTCGCTCTTCTTGATAGTATACAATAGATGCCTGGCACTTGCAGTATTCCCGGAATGCTGGAAGATCGGGAAAATTGTACTTATTCCGAAAAATAATGACAAATATCGTCCCATCTGTTTACTCAAGTTTTTTGCAAAAATTTTGGATAAACTCATTACAAATCGTCTCAATTATATTTTATGCAAGAAAAACTATATAAGTCATAGGCAGTATGGATTTCGAAGAGGAAGGTCTACCGAACTAGCACTGTATCATACGATTCAATTAATAAGACAAAAAAAGATTGATTATCACTTAGCGCTCATCTCTTTTGATATTCATGGAGCATTCGATGCAATCACGTGGCCTCAACTTCTCTATACACTCAAGAGGATCGGAGTCTATGGAAATTTGTACCTTCTAATAGAGGACTATTTGCATAACAGAAGGATTATTTACCAAGGTAGCACAAATAAATTTAATTTACAATACCAGATTAAGAAAGGATGCCCACAGGGCTCCTGCAGTGCTCCCCTGTTTTGGAGCCTCATGATCAACGAGATTCTTGTTGAACTCCCAAATACAGAAATTATCTGTTTTGCAGATGATGTTATGGTTTTAATTTATGATCACTCCCTGGAAAAGTTGGAACAAAGATTCAAACACGTCGATCTATTGTTTAATCAATGGAGTGTAAGGCAAAAGATTCATTTTAATCTAGAAAAGACAAATGCAATATTCTTCCCAAGAGGTGGTGCTCAAACTAGACCTCCCAGGATAAAGTTTAAAGGTAAGAATGTTAAATTTAAGGACGAAATCAAATACCTGGGAGTAACTCTGGATAAAAAACTGAATTTTATATCTCATTTTAAAGAAGTACAGAGAAAAATAGAAAAAGTTTTAACTTTTTACATAAATACTTTCACTTCAAGCACTCTGGCAAACAAGAGCGCAACCCTAAGGGAGATTTATATCAATGTCATTTTGCCAAAGATCATATATGGTGTGGGAGCATGGGGTGTCCGAGCAGGGGAGCTAGTTCGACTGAGATCGAAATTGGATTCTTTGCAGAGAGGTTGGTTATTGGCTATTACTAGAGCTTTTAGAACAGTATCGACGGAGGTTCTGTGTGTTTTAGCCGGTGTACCCCCTCTATCTATTCAATACCGATTTTATTATGATAAATTTCTACTCAGAAACAAATTAAATGAGTCTATGACATATAATGACACTGTCATATGTGCTGAAGACATTACATATTTTAATTCTGAAAATATTTCGCCGATAGAAGCTCGGAGAATTAACTATGATTGTAACAAATTGGGACCACAAGAGATTGAAATCTATACTGATGGCTCTGGTTTCGAGAAGGGCGTCGGTGCAGCATTTGTTGTCTATTTTTATGGACTGGAAATACATTCGCAGAAATTTAAAATGAAAGAGAAAAACTCAGTATATCAGGCTGAAATTATTGCTGTAAAAGAGGCCCTGAATTGGATTGTAAAAGGACTTGCTAACAGACATTGTATTCACATATATTCAGACGCACTTTCAGTCTTAGCGGCGCTCTCCCGGCCAGAGCCAAAAAACGAATTATTGGAAAATATTAAAGATCTTTATTACAAAGCTTATGAAAAACATTCAGTATATCTACATTGGATCAAAGCACACATTGGGCATTGCGGTAATGAGAGGGCGGATGCACTGGCTAAGGAGGCCGCCCTGGGGGATGGAATGGAATACTTATGCGTTAAACCATCAAGAAGAAAGTTGATTGCTACTATGAATGATTATTACCATAAACTATGGAAACAAGAGTGGGAAACTTCCACAAGAAGAAATTACTACCTGAAAGATATAGAAGTTTCAACTAAGATGAGGGTTTATAAAGATACAGACGTTAACCAGATCATTACTAATCATGGGAGGTTCCCCTCTTATTTAAGCAGATTCCACCTCCAGGGCAACGATAAATGCCTCATTTGTGATCAAGTTGGAACCGCAGAACACTTTGTCGAGTTCTGTGCACTTACTCAGGGGGTGAGGATGAAATATGGAATTACAAGTACTAATGAACTTAGAATTAAAAACTCCAAATTTAAACAGTTTGCCAAAGATATATTGAGTATCATCAACAGCAATAAATCAATTATTGGAATTGAGAGTTGATAGGGTATTGAATGGAAATTACTAGGAATTAAGGATGGTTATGAACATTTTAGTTTTATTATATTAACTTAAAGTGATAATATTTTTGGAGTTTAAGAGCTTTTATGTAATATAGAGGATACTATTGTGGAAGTATTTTATTAAAAAATTCTAATGAATTTGAGTTTTGTAATTGCTTTGTATTATTTTGTAATCTTATTGTAAATTGTTGTTCCTCATGGATTTGAGAATTTAGTGCTCAGAATAACTCCCTAAGGCCTTATAAATTTTAGTGAGGAGAGAGATATCCTGTGAACTCATGTAAATGTTTATAAAGAGTAAATGAATATTGTATGATATTGGACGCTGTATGTGATATATTATACCAATTGTATTTATTTGCGGTATATTTTGTACTATATAATGAGATTTTGCTATGAAACCAATGGCTGTATGTGATCCATTATACTAATTGTGTAAATTATGTTATACTTTGCATTATATGATGAAATACTTGCTGTTGTAAAACATAAGATATTGTACAATGTACCTGTGACATGCTCTTACTGTAATTACACAGTTGTGACTTAATTGATTAGGGACTGCTTAAAATACTACTAAATTTGGATTTAATAATTATTGGCAATCTAATCAAAATGATTAATAGAGACATAAAACACTTAATGGAATTAAGTTCTTCTTTCCACTTCTTCACATTTTAAGGTATTTTATCTAGAAATTGATATATTTAAATTAGTCTTTAAAATGTAAATTAAAGAGTTTAATAGAGACAGGATACTCTTTAACTGAATTTTAAAAGTTTAATATTTTAATTTGTTTGACTTTTAACATGGATAGAGAACACAGATTTTAAAATATTTTGGAATAGGGATATATCACCAGTGTTTTTGTTTTTGTTTTTGTTTGTGTTAGATGGGCCTGTCCTCTTTTAGCCATAAGGCCGTTTATTCGGCTAGGGGGGCTGAGGACTTCGCCCTTTACATTACATTACATTACATTACACATAGATTCCCGAAGAAGTCACAAATGACCAATTGGAAAAAGGCAACATTAAATTCATAATTGATTTAATGGAGACTTGAAACAGGAAACATGCCTGGTCCTAGGATAAAACAATGTTAGCTCTCTGGGACTCGCTCCATATTTTAAACGGCATCTTGAACCGGAATTTCGAATCGGATGATGGAAAGGCATTCCGATGGCAGCTGATCCTTCCAAAATCTCGGATCCCGAACGCCTTTAAAAAATTACATAGCAATCCAACACCGCCACGTCGAAATAATGAAGATTTTGCATAGAGTCCGGGAACGCTTTTACTGAAGTAATGCAAGGGATGACGGGCAAAAGTAATGCCAATCATGCGATGCCGCCGAGGGCGGGAAAGAACCAAAGAAACGCAGCCGGGGCAAGGTGCAACGTTACCATGTAGAAGCGCCTTTTGAACACATCGCCTTTGACATCCCGGGACATCTGCCATGAACTGTTGACAGCAATAAATACATCCTAGTTGTCACTGTCTACTTCAATAAGTATCCTGAAGGGTATTATGCTGCTGATCAAAATGTTGTCACGATATCAGAGGTAGCAGCATTAGATTTCCAGATTCGGAGTGACTCTTCAGGGTCATTCCGATCAAGGAAGAAAAATTTACCTCTGCTGTAATTAAAAAACACTGCAAACTACTAGGCATCTACAAAACCCAAACGACACCTTTACATTCCCAGTCTGACGGCATGGTAGAGAGGTTTAATCGAACTATCGTTAATAACCTCTCGCTGGCGGTTTGCAAAAACCAACAGGGCTGGGAGAAGAAATTTTCTCTCTTTTTACTCGCCTATCCAGTGCTGCCCACGAGACTACCGGCTATTCTCCATCAGACCTTCGTCCTCCTTGTAATCTCTTATTTGGTAGCCCTCCGGAAGCGTCTTCATCGCTTGAGCAGTATATACAAGATCTGGAAGCACGGTTTGAAGTGATGCACAGTTTTGCACCAGAATCGAGTCAGCTTGGCGACGGAGAAGATGAAGACCCGATACGACACGAGAGCTACAGGATATCGATTCAAAGAAGGTAACAAGGTGTGGTTGTGGAATTCGATTCGACGCAAAGAACTCTCTCCTAATCTGCAGCCACCCTGGCATGATCCATACACAGTCCTAAACAGGCTGAACGACGTCTTTGTTCGAATCTGTAAGTCACCGGATTCTAAGTCTTAAGTCGTTCATTATGACAGATTAGCTGCTTACTATGGCCCTAGTGCGTAGTCCCCCATAGTGTATATAATGTAAATATCATACTAAGACCATGGTCTATTTGTATATGAAATTGTTAATTTACGCACTTTTTTATTAATTTAGTATTTGATTTGTTTTATGTTATTTACTGAAATTATTAAGTATTGCATTCATCTGCCTCTTGTCCAGGGATTTTACTGCTCGCTACGTGCAGTCCTTGGAAAGAAGTCAGTGTTACGAATTTTGTACATACACTGGTGTGCAAAAATTAAGGACAAAGTCGAAAAATTAGCATATCAGCTGAACGAAGAGGCAGAGCGGACAGAAAGACCAAAAAGGAGATTAAGAAAGGTGATGTACGGCAGCACATGCGTAGATATGCAGGTAGACGTAATGGGGGAGTGTCTGAGTAGTATAAAGCATGTTGTCGGTGTAAGATCAGTATTTCTGGCAAAGAGATTGCGCGCCGTATAGCAGTTAAAATCACACCGAGTTGCTGCCTCAGCGAGAAATGGCGAATAATCAATCTGTTAGACGACATCTGGATGCTTTTACCCGAGGTCGAATCATTGGAAAGTTGGAGGAAGGCCACAGTGTGACAAGTGCGGCTGCAGAGTTCGGAATTGCTCACAGCATCGTTTCACGACTTTGGAGACAATTTTAAACTACAGGAACAGCTATCCGGGGGTTTATTAGTGGTCGTCCACGATAAACCACACCCGCAGATGACCGGTATATTGCCTCACAGGCCAGAAGAAACAGGCGGCAGACAGCGGGAGAAATCGCTAGACACACGACACAGGCGACTGGACGACCGATATCGCGTTTTACCGTGGCCAGAAGACTGCACGGTGGTGGTCTGTTTGCACGACGCCCTGTACGGTGTGTACCTCTAACGCCTGCCCATCGGAGAAGGCGTTCTCTGTGGTGCCGGGAACACCGGAATTGGAGAGACAATGAATGGGGACGAGTACTCTTTACAGATGAGAGCAGATTTAGTCTGACTTGCGATTCTAGACACATACACATCTGGACAGAGCGGGGAACACGCAATAACCCCTTCAACATCATCAAAAGGGACTGTTTTGGAGGTCGCGGAGTTCTCGTTCGAGCAGACATAATGCTTGGTAGCCGGACCGACCTTCATATCTCCCAAGGAGGTTCGTCACCTGGGACTGCTATTGTAACGAGGTTCTTCTTCCTTACATGCGTCTTTTCACAAGGGCTATGGGTCCTCAGTTCCTCTTCATGGACGACAACGCTCCACCTCATCGCACAGTTACTGTCGAAGAGCTGTTGGAGAGTGAAGATATTGAACACATGGATTGGTCGGCAAGGTCTCTGGATCTAAATCCCGTCAAGCATGTACGGAACTTACTAGGGAGACCCGTGGCAGCACGTAACTTATCGCCAGTAACGATTCCGAAACTGCGATTGGTGCTACAAGAGGAACGAGCAGCAGTGTCTCAACAGCTCATTAACAACCACATATCCAGCATGCACAAATGATGTGAAACCTGCCTAGCAGTCAGGGAAGATCATATCCCCTATTAAAGACCGGATGTTTCTTCCTGGACACCCATCACAGGGATGTTTCGGCCTTCAGTCGCATTGCGCTCCGTGCTACTTTTTCAATAAAGCTTCTTTTTATCCCTCTGATTTCTCTTTTAGTAAGTGTTGCTTACATTACTCATGTCCTTACGTATTGGGGATCTTACGGTATTAAATGTGTTGATTTGGAAAGCTTTTGTACAAAGTTATAGTGGAACAACCGTTTCGTGCTTAATTTTTGCACACCAGTGTATATATGATTTTAGAGCAATCGTATGTGAAATGGTTGTATTTTTCTGTGTAATACAACATGAAAAATCTAGAGAGATAAGCTATGTCGGAAAAGTAAAAATCAGGAGCAAGTCTATTTAACATTGAATAAATGTTTATCTCGGTAATTTGGCGTGTTATCGCCAAGATGGCAACTGTTTTGGCGCTTTATTTTGCAGCCAAATTTGGCGAGAAATCATCAAAAGTCTCCAACTGTGGAGAGATTTTGGTCCGATCCCTCTACCACCGTAATAGGTATTGTAATTGAATAAATTTAATTGATCACTATATTAGCTGTAATCGTAACCCTGATATTGCCTTCCAGTAATTTCGAGAAGCAGAAGGCAGTACTAGAAGTACCTCAGCGGCCGGGTGAAAACTATATAAGGCTGGAGGGAGCATCTGCTCTCAATTATTTTGCTGTTGTTGCGAGTTGTTATTTCAGCTTGAGTCTAGTGCTGAGATATTCCCGGCTTACGTTAACTTTCTCTTTAGATGCGATTTGCATTACGGTGTGTTTAACATTCTTAGCAGTTTGAAGTATAACTACTGATTGTACTCTATCATACTGTGAACACCTGTAGAAGAATTTCCGTGGAAAACTCCAGAACATTGACATATTTCTTTTGATAAAAATTAATTTTGTTAACCTCTCATCGGGCCTGTGGGCATTCAATCTATTACGAGCCCGTACGCACGCGCAACAGTATTGAGACTTGTCAAGATTTTGACTTTGAGAAAACCCTAGAATAAAATTTCTGTGTTGGCATTGCTGTAGCTCGTTTTGACAGTAAAACTGATCTAAAAGATTTTATTTCCAAATCCAATCTGCTAATATCAGATGGCGGTTTTGATCTCTGACAATCAGAATATATAAGAAGAGGAAAAACTGAACACCTCTTTTAGACTTAATGTGGAATCGTCAGTTGGATTCTTTAAAGTGTAATACGAGCTGGATTAAAGAATAAGACCTTGAAGAGAAAACTAAATGAGTTATACAATCAGTATCTCATAACATTTTTGATCCGATTGGATATACCGCTTCAGTTATATTTTGCTCCAAGATAATGCTACAAAAGGCTTAACATGGATGTGAAATGGAACACAGAAATCATTGGTAATTAGAGGAAAGATTTGTTGTAATGGCTTCAAGAATTAACGATTCTGGAAGAAATTCATATTTCCAAGAGGAGGCATGTTACAGCAGAAAACGTGAAGCATTTCACAATTCACATTTCCTGTGATCTAGCAAAGATGTCTATGTTGCTGTGAAACTTTTGAGATTATAAGAAGAAAATTCGGTTAAACTGTCACTGCTTGCTGCTAAATCTAGAGTAGCTCCTGTAAGAAGTGGAACAACACCAAGTACGGAACTTTGAGTTGCCAAGATTGAAATATTCGGTAGTTGAAGCGTTGAATTTGAAGGATGTAAAATATTATTATTAAAGCGATTCAAGTACTGTACTCGCATGAACAGTTAAAGAAGAAAACTACCCTGTGTTGTCTGAAATCGAGTACAAGAAAACTAACTTTCCTTTTCTCTCGGAATCATAGGGCTAGCGAAATGAATGCTACCGACTTTTCTGCCTTGCAGAAACACAGCTTTTGTCACTCAGATTATGAAAGGTCCTACAATGGTTGACTGAACCTACTGATTTTTTGGAACTGTGGAAGTGTGTTGAATGAAGACATAAGGAAAAAGAGGTAGAAAAGGAGAAGATCTAAAAACCTCTTTTGTTGACATTGAAAATTTTACACAGGGTATAAAAGAATCGATTCATACTTCTCTGAATACTCACAAATAATTGATTTAGCGCTGGATTTTAAGATTTAGAAATAATTATCTCTACAAAAAAGAACAAACAAATGTAGAAGAACTCGCTTCTGAATTTCAAAAAGCAGAGCTGAAATTTGTAAAGATGATTCATTAACAGTCTTTCAAAGAAGAAGATAAAAAATATAAAAATTTTTGCTACTTACCTAGATGAAGATAAAAATCATTTGCGTCAAGGCAGGGATTGTCAATATAAAAGACGAGGATTTCCGAATGCCCATGGTTCTATCTTCAAATCACGAAGTTCAACAGAAACTCAACATTAATAAAGGAAAAATTTTCCTCGTGGCCTTCAAATTTTGCAGAATATATTACGGAAAAATTTTTGGATTTTGAAAGGAGGAAAGCAATGAATAAAATCATATCAATGTCAGTCATTTGGAAGCATTTCATTTCAAAGATGTTAAAAGCTGATTCTGGACCAGAGAATCGTGTTCAAGACATTGCTGTTTTTCAGATCACAGGAGTGGATGCAACTGGACCTTTGTAAAAGGTAGACTTAAAATTATTCATCCTATGTGTTATTCTAATTTTTGTCATTTTTTTTAACCATATGTTGCCACGTATTAATGTAAAAACATATACAATTTTCTTATTATAATACATAATCGGAAGATGAAAGGATGTTATCTTCCGCTTGTTAAGTATTTATTATTTTGGTAAAAGTTCAGAATACGCTGCAGAAACAAAGTTACAAAGGCGGAGCTATGTGACGTGCATAAATGGGTGCGACTAAGCTTGTGACGTCACAATATATTCTCCATGGACCTTATAAGAGATCCTTTCTTATAAGGTCCATTATATTCTCGTATTTGCACTACGCATAATTTCTATTTTCTGCTAAAAATAACAATAAGGGACTGCTTATTATTGTAAATTAACATTAAATTCTTTATTTTAAATTTACATTTCTAACAGTTAAGCTTAGGCGTTACTGAAAATAAGTATAATAAATTGTTTATATTTAAAATTACCATGACACAGCAAATGAATTATATCAATTATTAAAACGGTAAAGAATGTTGCAGTCTCTAATATTTGTATTTCATACAGCCTCAGATTTTTCAAAGATTTTAAAATTTAGCATTTATACAAATAAAAAAAATTTTTTTAAACTTAAATTCATATTATGGGACATTTTAATTTTACCATTTTTACAAATTACCTTATTGCTAAGTAAAGACACAATCTCTTACATACTAGTAAGTAGACAATCTTCATTATTTTCTAAAAATTTTAAACTTTATATTAATAAAAAAAGAAAAATATTTTTATTGGATATGAACAACATACACAGCTTTCATATCACTGTTTCTTAAATTCCTAAATCACGTCATATCCTGTATAGCCATACTAGAATTCTTCACACTAATGAATAAAAAAATCTAATTTCTCACAATGAGAGAAAATAAGAAAATAAGCACTCCGAATTTGGAACACTAAGCATTGCTTCACACACACACATATACGTAGCGTATTCGGAAACTAAGTACCGTTTCATTCTAGCGCCGTCGCAGCGCTATGGCAGGCGTCCCGCGCATACGCACTAGTCTTTCTTGTTCACTGACTTTCAATTGTCGCCATTTTGGTTGCTCTATGTTGTGTTTTCAGTTTGCTGTGCACATTCAAAATGTTTAAGACAATTGGTTCTCCCGCTGACTGTGAGATTCGTGCCGTGATTAAATTTTTGAACGCGAGGAATATTAAACCGGCCGAAATTTATCGTCAAGTGACAGAAGTTTGCGGTGAATACGCGATAAGTGATGGAATGGTGAGAAAGTGGGTAAGAATGTTTAATGCAGGTCGAACAAATGTTCAAAGCGTGGAATGACAACACTGTACGGGATAAAAAAAATCTTTATCTCCAGCGCACGAGATTCTTTATCAGAAATTTTTAACATATGTTCATTTTAAAATTATTGTTACGAAAAATTCGGCGGTTGCGCCTGTATGTAAGCTTTCCGGCATAGCACTAAGGTTGCCATAAAATAGTGTATGGTAGGGTGCCAGATTGGCGACTTTATCGTCCATTTGGCGACCAAATTGGCGATATCCCATGGTCCAATCGAGAAGCTTCTAGAATAACTTCCTGTCGAAATATTTCTCGAAACGTGTGGAACTTAAAGAAAAGCTATATAAACCCTTGCGTTTCTGAGAGCAGTAGTTGTAGTTGCGAGTTGAGTTAGTTAGTTGAGTTGCGGAGTTAGCTGTTGCAAGTTGCGAGCAGTGTGATTAGTTGTGAGAATAGCTGCTACGCGAGAGTTCTGTGAACGGAAAGCAATCGAGATAGTGCTTTGCCGTGAAGCTATCTTTACAGTATAGCTTGAAAGTGGATTGGTGATTGTTCCACGGTGTTTTATTATAAGTTTAGTGTTGCCGTGAAGCTACCTGTACAGTTACAGCCTGAAGCTGTGTTGCTGATTGTTTCAGCGTATTTATTGTAGATTTTCGAAGCTTTTGAAGGTAATTTTGGAACTGTGCTGTAAATAGTGATTCTTGTAAATAAATTGTGCTTTTTATTGTTCTGCATCGTGTTTTCATCGATTACTCTCAAATCCACGAACCCGTATAACGCAACATTATTTTGCGATGTTGCTGTTGAACTGAATTTTATAATTTGAGTACGTAAAACATGATATTTAATAAATAAAGGTAACACATAAAAGGTTAAAAATCTCAAACTTTTCAGATTTTATTTTTATTTATTTATTTAAAATTCAAACCATGGTTCTGCCCTGAACGGTGAAAAAATTGTTTAGTCATACAATCTTTTTTAAGCATGAGTACATTCCAACTATCATGAATCTACTCCAAAATGCACTCTAATTAACAACTGATTGCATATTAATTTAGTGAATACTATATCTTTTCGTTATTGTATAATATCAAGGATACATTTTTAGAACTTGGAAAGAAAAATTTATTTAGAATTGCAAGAACTTATGAAGAAACTTCATAATTTTTTCGCATTTTGCAAAATATTTAAGAATTAAGAAAGCAACGTCTAAATAAAATATGAAAAGATATTAAAAGACAAAGTAAATGGTAACAAAGAGCCAAGATATAAAAGAAATTTCCTTTTTTTAAATATTTATTTCATCATTTCTTTTTGATTTGTCCCAAAGTTGATTTCTTTCTCAAATAACGCATTTTTGCTCCGAAACTGAATACCAAATCGTGCGATTAGTATTATTGAAAGTGACAAGGCAAATATTACCACATTTGTATCAATTGTTTCCTCATGTATAATGTGGATATGAGTCAATTTCGCTTAGAAAGTCATCCACTGAAGCTTTGTTGCTCTTAAGCACAAAACTCTCAAATAAACAAGTCCATTAATTACGGGATTAACATCACTGGATATGTAAGTCACAACAGTAAGCACAGATTGTTATTGGTACATATTGAAACATATAATATTATGCTAATTAACTCAAAAAGTAATACGCACACCAACGGCCAAGCATTAAAATCGCTGAATACAGGTACTTCAGTTCGAATCCCGGCGAATGGGCTGGCTGATTGAATGTTTTCGTGATTTTTCCATTATGTAACATGCATGGGAGCCAATATCCCAGAGACAGTCCTCCATAAAGGCATCTCTCCTTTGGCTGATAGCCCTCGAGTGATTTGTAGAATAAACCAAACCAGAAATATTTCAAACGAAGCAAGAAATAGCTATTAAATTTTAAGTAGTCCTATTTTGTTCTTAGGTTCTTAGACTGAGAAATTAATTTAGTGGACGTGAAAGTAGGATACCATAAAAACTGCACATAAAATGTCAATAAGATATGAAAACTGATTTCAAGAAATACATACATATATTGGCCTTTTTAGTAAAACCCCGATCATAAGTATTAACTAATGAATTTAAAAATAAATGGTAATCAGTACCTAATTTAACATAGCTCATCAGTCCTCAGTCGCATATAACGCCCACTAGCGACCGAACAGTAACGTCACTGAACACTAGTAGTTCGACCTGGAATTGAGTTTTTCCTATGTGTAACGCAGAGCCAGTTTCATTTAAAACTTACTTCAAGAAGAAATCCCTTCCCATGCACAGATAGCCCTCCTTTGTCTTAATCAATTGACCGTAGTCGTAAATAACAAATTGCTTTCCCTCCGAAAATCGTCCATGAATGTTAAAGTTGTCTATTTATCTTTATCTGAGCATCCAATTGTGTCATTTCAAACCTTGATCCAGGCAAACAATCAGAAATTCTTATTTTCTTTTCAGAAATATTTTTTTTTGCTTCACCCAGATCACCATCATATTTTTTCCACCTTCGTATAATGTTTGCGACGACTTTAGAAAGAGCTATTTACATTTTTCTTACACTAACAATTATTTTTCATAAATATTTACTCTTACTTGCTAAGTATTTTATGTCCGAACCGTTTCGAAATTTGGAAATAAGCACATCTTCATAACAGTAAAATATTGATAATCAAATATTATTTGAACCCTTTTTATTAGATAACATTTTCAGTAAAACGGAAGTATTTTGCTCAGGGTAAAAAATGCATCATATGATTTCATGTACTTTCAGTACTTTATATTATCCAACGTCAAAAAGCGATTTAAACTCTTTACGATATTATTTGTGAATGATTTTCATATCATGCCAAGAAAATTTCTCAGTAGTTGTTTTTAGACGAGAAATCAGAAGAGCAAAGCGAATTTTTCTTTCAGGAAAATTCGCTCTGCTTGTCCGCATATTTCAATGTATAAAATGCCGAACTTCGCATTCACACAACTAAATGAATTTCGATACAAACGTATAAATGACATATTAGTTTAAAATGGAATTACAGGATTTGAATTCTCAAAAATCTCATTTTCATTTCAGAACAATTATTAAAAATGTATATTGAAGTAACTGGTTTTGTGAACTGTTATAATAGTTTATCTCAAATTAAAAATTATCTTAAATTTCTGTGTTTCTGTAGACATTGTAAGACACCTGTTTAAGTAGTTATTCCATGCTAAAAGAAATTATTTGTAAATTAGGTGATGCTAAATTCTTTAAAAGTTATTCATGTGTTCGTGCAAATTACATTTAGCTTTGCAGAAGAAATTTTGTTTGGCAAATTTTTGGCATACACAAAGCTTTCGGTTGAAAGCTTTTCAATATTTTCCAGTTTTAGCCCGAATATCGCCCTCAGGTCAGCAGATGGTACAACTGGATTTGAGGTTTTTATTTATGACACTCGCACTGTAACATCTCTCTCGAACGATCGCTGTTTCCCCACTACCAATTAAGCGCAACAGGAGGTCGGGGGAAACGAGGGTACAGAATATTCCGTCCTCAACGATTTCAAAGTGGAAAATGTAAGGCTGAAAAAATCGTTTGAAGCGATTTCGGATCCATCAAGAGCTGACAGAATATTCCGGTTGTAACGATTTGGAAAGTCATCTTTCAATGCAGAAAAATCCGTCGGTAACCCTGAAAGGGTTAAAAAAACTATCAGAGAATTGCGCGAACTCAGCATCGCGCACAACCTCGACATTTCGCATTGCCTTGACTTTGCCCATGTGCACATCGATCTATTTTCACTTAAAAAAATTCAGACATTGAATAAACTCTGCATTACTCATATACTCAGCAGTCGGCTTAAAAATTCAGAGAACTGTAAAAACTCGCGCTTAACTAACTGCTTTGATTTGAGTTGTAAAAAAATGTGGCTCATCTTTGGAATATGGTAATATGTAGTTTGGCGATATTTTGGTAAGGCGTAACTAAGATTTTAAGCTAATTTTTTTTAATTTAATGTATATTATATATGTTTATTTAATTTTAATTAGTGTTTATTTATAATGTTTATTTATATTTTAATTAGTGTTTTTAAATTTATTTATATTTTAATTAAATTTAAATGATAGTCATTTTGTGCATTATGCGTTTGTAGCATTTTGCAATCCATTTTAGTACAACTAAACCTGCATGGAAATAAGTTAAATATTTGACACTAAATATTTGCAACCATTTTTAATGTTTGCCTTATAAATTCGCAGGTGACTTTTATAATGGATAATTTAGAGGGAAAAGAAAATTAATGTAATTTCTTGCATATTTTATTTATTTTATACGTGCAAATGTTCATCCTTGGAAAGGGTATATGTATTTGACACTAAGTATTTGCAACCATTTTTAATGTTTGCCTTATAAAGTCGCAGGTGACTTTTATAATGGATAATTTAGAGGGAAAACAAAATTAATTTAATTTCTTGCATATTTTATTTATTTTATACGTGCAAATGTTCATCCTTGGAAAGGGTATATGCAAAACATACTTTTCACAAGGGTGAAGGCAAGCTGAACATATAAAAGCTTGCATAGTATACATACTTTTTAGCGATCAGGTAATTTCATATATGTCCTTTTTTACCGATTTCAAAGATTCACAAACTTTTACTGCATTTTCGTGCAAATTTTTTTAATTTATGAGAAAAATTATTTGCATGTTTCATATATAAATTTGCCCTGTAAAAACAAATTTCTGTGCACGTTTGTTCCACGGTTTTCCGGAAAATTCCGATCGTGATATTAGCTAATAAGCACTTAGAAACAATTTCGCACCTAATCTTCGTCCTGATTAAGCACTTTTGTTCCATAAAAATTCTAGCATAAGCGTAATTCGGCTAGCAGATTGTTGGAAAAAAATGTTGAGTAAAAAAAAAAAGTGGGGGTTTGGTCGCCAAATTTTCGCCAAAAAACCGCGAAGTTACCATAATCCGATGATTCACCAAAAATGTTTCCAGAAAAATTATACAACAGAGAAAATAAAGTTACCAGAATAAAGTAAAGGCCTAACATCGAAATTGCCATATTTGACAAGTACCCGATATTTCACTCAAGTTAATAACAATAAATGAAACTTACCTTTAGTGCTCTCCTTTTGCAGAAGGTATTGCTGACATCTCACTGAGAAATAATATCCATTAACTTGCACATGTCGGATCACCACATGTTCTGAGCCAGATATGAATTGAATTGTCCTTTTGCCTCCCGAGAACCACGAAGACTTTTTTAATTGCTCCCCAAATCCTCTCAGTGCTGTTGGTATGCGCAACCTGTCTCCGGATCTTTAAAACAGAAAATATGATTCACTTTTAGGTGAGCAAATTCTTCCGACTCGAGACAGTTATAGGCTTTCCAGCAATCCGAAATAACAGTTGATCCTGACAAAACATTCTGTTCAATAATTACTAACAATGACTCGGCACCTCTGCCTTCAAACACTCTAAACACGCATTTATCCGCCCCTCTCTCAAGCAAACCAAACACCCATCTCCCTTCGACACTTTTCTCTCTTTGATATTTTTGCTTACCAAATTTACTTTCGTCAATTTCCACAATCACGCCTCCCGCCCCAACATCACATTTTCCTTCAAGCATAACTCCATGCACACTTCCTTACAAGAACTTTTCCTGTCTGTCACCGTATTTTTAGTAATACGTAATTTCGATCGTATAAAATCATTCCCTCGCTTACCCAATCACATATAGCAACTCGCAAAACGCCATACGTGCTCAATTTACTCTTCGCAAACTACGAGTGCTTTCGAACAGATTTTCTAATTCGATGCTTGCATTCGCCTTCAGTAACTCTGCACATCTACTCAACCATCTATACAGTTCTTTCACTCTACTAGTTTCATAAATTGGACATTTATACGATCTTGCAATCAAACTTTTCTCCATACACCACTCACTTTTTTTACCTTTTCCTTCCAACTGATAGAAAAAATCCAGATTCAGATAACCATCCACACTGCAGAAAGCACCGAATCAGACACTTTCATCAGTGATCAAAACGTTCTTTAAGCAAAAGGAATTCTTTTCTGTGTTTTGAGCAGTTACCGGTATAATTTTTAAATCATTAATTCAGTATTTTCAATCGTTTGGTAAACCTTAATGATACATTTTTGAGAGCTAACTCGTTGCGTTAAATGTTAATTGTAGCGCACAGCACGCAAAAGTAGATTTACAATATAAAAAACTCGCGCAGAACATTATAAGCCTAACAGTTCAACTCAGTTAAAATACAATTTAAGTTACCTTCAAATATGAAGCTATAGCATAAATATAACTTGTTTTTAAAAAGAGGCGTATCCAGTATTACGGCATAAAAAGGCGTGTCCAAGCCTAAGGCAAGTAGACAACGCCTCGACTTGTACAGCGTCTTCTAGGATTGAGCCTTTATTTTAAACAAGCACGTTAACTTTACATAAATGCATACGATATGTTATTAATACAACTTATGAGTGGCAGCAATATTTAATTTCAGTTTGTTGTTGTTCAAAAAAGAATATTCTTCAAAATATATGCGTTAGAATGCGGGATTCTGTTTACTTGTTTGGTTGAATTATATGATGTTAATAAAAACATCTTTATTTGAGAATTTTTCATCTGTAATGTTTCTTCATTAAAGTCTTTGTAGAGGCTGAAGTTCAAAAGCAAATCGTTTAAATGCAATTAGAAATTGAAAGGGTTTGAATGCAATAAAGGGCGGCATCCGAAAATTCACCAAATTTTCGGATTGCTTCTTTACAGCGTTACGGCCGGAAAATCCCGTATAGAAGGTTGCTTTCTGTATTCATTACACATAAAAATTTCTGCTAGCTTTCAATGTATCTGATTTCGGTTTGGATGTATATCGGAAGAAAAGGAATGAAGGTACAAAATGAAAGAGTGATTTTTTTAATTAAAATTTAAAAAAATACCACTTATTCATGACATTTCAGAAATTTTAAAATTTCAGGGCTAAACCCGTAACGCTCGGAGAGTTAACAGTTAATAAGATTTAAATTTACTTGAATGAGCCAAAAGAAAGTATTTAATAAAGCGTTTATCTCATGAGAGCCAACTTACAATTCTTAAAAATGTGTTACCTGCTATTCTTACATTTACACCTATTTACAATTGTCAACTAGAACATATTTACAATTGTCAGAAGGTTGCGTTTTTAAATAAGTAGCTCAGCAGCCAAAATTATTTCCGACGTACGAAGCTCTACAACGGGCAAACAAATGACTACGCTATTCATCAGATTGGATATCAAAATCTTCGGAAATCGACTTACTATTCGATTACGGTGGCTTAAAAAAAAACTTTACACTGAGTTCGGGGAGGTAAGCCAAACAAACATCGGAAAACTCAGAATTTCAAAACGCCGAGCTGAAATCTGTAGAGAGGATTCAATAATAAAAAATGCACTGATAAATCAATCTTTTATTGAAAAATCTTAATTATTTTTGACTAAAATTATTTATAATGTGCGAATATACATAATTTTCCTTTTTCCCCTTCCATCTGATATTCGAACGTCACTGTGGCGAAATATTTAATTTTTGGTTACAAAACTAAATGGTTTGGGGTAATTTGGAAATAATAACGGGGTGATATGGGGATTTTGAAACTCATCGTTCAGCAGTTATCCTTCTGAGTCCCCGTTTCTTGCTTTGAGGAATTTCTTGAGAAGGAAAATTGGGATCCTGGTCATCGGTGAATGTGTTAAGTTACTTGATTTGCTACTTCAATCTCCAACCTTTTTTCAGTTCGCTCTAAAATGTTTTCGCCTTTGAATATTATACCTTATTTTTTTTTCTCTACCATTTTTATCCTTATCCTTTTCTCATACTATTCTTTGCTATCTGTTTTGTGTCCAAGTGTGAGATAATGAGTTATTCTATATTTTCTTGAAAAAATTTGTTAGAAAAAAATCTGAACGTGAAATTACGTCCAAAGGCGCGTTTATTTAACATTTTTTGTGTTACCTTTATTTAGTACACACTCTCACGCGCTGGAGATAAAAATGTTTTTCTGTACAACGTTGGTATTGCTGGCTTTGAAATCTTTGAGTTTGTTAATGAAAAATTCGTTAAAGTTTTAGGGAATATTGTTACGAATTTCACATTTATTTGGCTATTTATTTAGAATTGTAATTAAAATTCCTTTTTATTTTCCCGTGGAACGCAGACGATTTTTGGAGAGAAAGCTACGTCAAAAAAAAATAAATAAAATAAGCAGTAAATTGAAAAGTGAAACGACACAAAATGCCAAAACGAAAGTAATAGTCCTTCGGGATTCAAATCCCTTTGGATTAATTATGAGCTAATAAGAATACAGTGTGCCTTAATTTGTTAAACAATTACTAATGTAATAAATTATGATGGTTAAATCAATAAATAAATACTATGCTTATCTCATATGCAATCAAATTAATATTTAAATTAATAAACTCTGTAATTAATTTTTTTTATGTAGTCTCGCATTGTGTATGGATTTATGCTTGTATCTGCTGCTGTCTTCTGAAAAATATATGAATATGTTGGGTACAGTAATAGTTAAAGTGATAGATACTTTTGTCTGATGTTATGTGCCTTTTTGCTGTTGTGTCTCAAGGTAAAAGCAAACATATTGCATTGTATACCATGTCGGACTTACCCCCTTTTATTATTATTATTTTAATTTTACTTTCCTTTCTTAGTTTAAAGTTAGCTTCTTAACTATATTTTAAGTTGATATGTTACGACCCCCATTTTTTATTGGTTTTGCCGGCGCTTTCAGCTAGCCCAAGCATCCTTATAGTTTTTAAGGTGCCCTTCTCCTGATCAGAGGTTTTTTCCCCCTTCTCTGATGAGAAACAAGTGTTCAGGAGTACTCAATTACTGGAACGAAGCATCCCTCTTTTTTTTAACCCATTTCCATTTAGATTCATCCAAAAATTCAAAAAACAAATTCCACATTCTATACAGTCCTCTAAAGTTCTTTATACCAGGACTTAATGACTACATATAACTTTACAGCCTTTTAAAGAAAGGGTAGAATTTAAGATTACGTACCTGAGGTCTTGAAAACTTTTTTGGTTTGAATATTGATGGCAGAGAATTTTCTTCAGAACTGTCCAATCTTTGATAAATAAGCTGAAATTTAAAATATAACTCCTTCATTTCATTATAATTCACACCTCACTCAACATACTATACATTTACAACAGCACATTAGGACTGTAACGATCTCGAGAATAAATCAGCGCTGGCAAAACTTGAAAGAGTTGGAATTCTTGAACTTAGAGCAACGATGCACTTTTGGGCTAGTGGCAAAGAATTCGACTCATAGCAAACAAATCCAGGATAGAACCCCGCTCATGCGATGCACTTCTCACTGGTGTTAATAGATGGCAACACGAGGAAGCAACTATTGAGGCATCACAAACCACATTGCCACGTTGTTGACCCGGAGAACTACAGATTCCTCCCTTCACTGGGGACAAATGACAAACTGTGTCACACTCTCCACCCTAAACTAACGCCAACACACATGTCAACAAAACGGAATTTCTCAACCATCTCCTCTATCGCATCATAGATGCTTGGACGGGCAGCATGTAGCGATCTCGACAACAACTCAACGCTCGCAAATTTGAAAGAGTTGGAATTCTTGAACCTAACGCAACGGTTTTCTTTTGAGGTAGTGGTAAAGCATTCGACTGGCATTAAAACAGACTCAGGATCGCATCCCGCTCATGCGATACTATAAGCAGTGTTAATAGATGGCGACGTGAGCAAGCAACTATCGAAGCCTCACGAACCACGTGATCGGTGTCTTTATAAGATGACAGGTCACATGTACTTCTCCATAATTTAATATTAGTGTACATTCACGATTTGGTTACTTCATGCTTTTCGTACTTAGGCCCATAAATGTCCCCCCTAGGTAGTTTGGGCTTTGTTTTGTTTTCTCTTTTTTTAACCCATCTTTTACCTGGACTTAAAAATTTCGTGTCAGATGCTACATTTTTTTTTAGTCCAAAGGGATTTGAATCCCGAAGGACTATTACTTTCGTCTTGGCATTTTGCGTCTTTTCACTTTTCAACTTACTGCTTATTTTATTATTATTATTATTATTATTATTATTATTTTGACGTAGCTTTCTCTTCAAAAATCGTCTGCGTTCCACGAGAAAATAAAAAGGAATTTTATTTACAATTCTAAATAAATAGCCAAATAAATGTGAAATTAGTAACAATATTCTCTAAAACTTCAACGAATTTTTCATTAACAAACTCAAAGATTTCAAAGCCAGCAATGCGAACGTTGTACAGAAAAACATTTTTATCTCCAGCGCGTGAGAGTGTGTACCGAAATTTCTAAAGATATGTTCAATTTAAAATTATTTTGCGATATTGCTGTTGAACTGAATTTTATGGTTTAAGTGCGAAGAACATGGTATTTAATAAATAAAGGTAGCACACAAAATGTTAAATAAACGCCCCTTTGGACGTAATTAAAATCTGAAATCCTCAGATTTTTTTTTTTTTTCCGTGCAAAATTGTTTTTTCTCTTGCACTTAAGATTCATTTTTCATGCTGCGCGCAGAAAGACTTAGAGAGTGCAAAACAAGACATCTGACTACTTTGTGTCTCTGTCTTAGGTTTGGGGTTTGTTTTCATGTTAAGTAATAGAAGCGATGAAGTTATTTAATTCAGGGTTTCAGGTGCGATGGAATTTTCGGAAGAGATATCTATATTTGTCTGCGTAACATAGGTAAATTTTCTGCACTGAAAAATCCAAGTTTTCCTGATGTAAAACGCATTAGAAAATGGAAACTTCTTAAATTATGTTAGAAATGTATGGCTTTTACTCATCATACGTCTCCGATCTTTTATGTATTGGTATAATTCTGAGTATAGAATTTGACTCTTCATAGGGGGCATCAGAAGTGATACAAAAATATGGCATCAGGAGGTTTGTCAACACCTAGAGTTTCGTACATCATAGCTGAGCTAGAAAATGTAGATTCTGTTTTTGCACCAATTAGGAATGCAAGTCGAGTTAAGGTAATGTTTTAAAATACAATTAATGCTTGTTTTTTCTCATATTCTCGATCTACTCGTAAATATAAAATGTGTCATTTGAACTGGATATGTAAATATATTTGTAATCGTTATATTGTGTAAATTTGAATCGTTTAGAGCAAGATTCTTCTATTTCTAAATGATTTCTTTGATCAAGTGCCAGTTTAATATTCAGTTATTGAAAATGTAATTATGTTCAGTTGAAATGTAGTAAATGCCACATTGACGTGTTTTAATTTATAACATATTACATTAAAATTTGTCGAATATGTGATGGTATCTGTGCTTGCTGAATTTTCAATATATTTTTAAAAAAATATGACATAAATGTTTTTTTATCATATGATAATTGACAAACATTCAGAAAAATTCTGTTAGGTAAAATCATTCCATCTTTTTAATGATATTTTAAACACCTGTAGTGTGCTTTTTTTTAAGAGTTAATTGCATATTAGATTAATTTATAATGTGAGTTAGTTTTTTGGTATGTTAAACATCTGTCTTCGTTTTTTCAAGCCCAGATTGTTTATAAAAAGTATTGAAATGCCTTGTAACTAAAAAATTTAAAAAAAATTGCTACAAGTGTATGTCATAATTAGATTAGAAGTCAATGGCAGATTAAAAATATTTCCTGAAGTATCTCGGTGATATACTGCTTTATGATTTCTTGATAAAACTGTGTGGTAGTATAAAACTTATTTATTTAAAGTAGCCACTGCATAAGCTTGAAATTTAAAATTTTCATGTTATGGCTCTGAAGTTTATTAGTTTTGGTAGTGGTATTAATAAATACTAAATTTTTAAAGTAAAAAAAAGTATTGATAAGAATTAATTATAAGGAACAAGCTATTAATATTGGCAACATTTTTCAAAAATCTCTTGATAATAAGATATTATCAACATACCAAAAGAAAAAAATTTTAAATAAAACTAACATACTACTAAATAAGATGTTCATTAATGAACTGATTATAGAGTTCAGAATTCGTTATTGACACACTGAAATGTGAAGTTAACGCTTCTTTCTATGAAGTGCAGTAGAATTTATTTTTTTTAATTACATTGTTTTAAATTTTGTTTCTGTTTGGCGTTATTGTGGGAATGTTATGCATGAAAGTAAGTTCTAATTTAAAGATCAGCTGCTGGTTAGTAAATAATTAGATGACTGACATCCAGATTGTTTGGTTATTTGTTGTTATTTTTCTTCAGAAAATGATCTACTTAATATGTTTAAAATGAAATAAAAGTTTTTAATTCTTTTTCATTTCTGTTTTATATACATATAAATAATTTTTGTCTGTATGAGAGCAACATTCATATAACTTTTGAAATATGTCTTTCAGTACACGTGTTTTGATGTATCCCGTCACTACATTGTATTTGGTACAACTGCAGGTGGCATTGTTATATTACAGCATGATAGTTTATCATACATAAAGACATTAACAGCTAAGGTAAATTTTCATTACATATTTTGTATTTCAGAATCAATTTAGGTGAAAATGCGCTTTAGCCCACTGCTTGGCGATGTCTTGAAAATCGCCAATTCGGCGCGTTTCCGTGAAACATCTTTACAATTGCAACCTTCTCGACACGCTCCGTGAAAACCTATTGTAAACAAAACATCGAATTCTAAAGCATAAATTAGTATGGAAACTGTTGCCACAAAAAGATAATAAAATAATATGCAAATCGAACATTATAATCATTAAAATATTTGTCAGTTAGGTTTAAATTAATTATTTACATTTTATGTTGTAATACTTACACATTTTATGCTGTTACATAACCTTCCCGACACGCTCCGCGAAAACGTAACCAAAATGGCATCGAAGAAAGAAGGAATTTTTTTTAAAAGGGCATTAAAATTACAAACGATACCATGTAGACACCATTCCATTTTAACTTAAAAAAAAAATCTGCGAATTGCACAATGTAGGCAACGTACACAAATGAACAAAATAAGCTAAAATAACGAAAATAAATTACAAGAAAATGCCATGTGCACAGGGTTCCTTTTAAACTTAAAAAAAACTTCAGCGAATTGCACAGTGTAGGCAACGTACACAAATCAACAAAATAAGCTAAAATAACGAAAATAAATTACAAGAAAATGCCGTGTGCGCAGCGTTCCGTTTTAACTTTAAAAAAAATCAGCGAATTGCACAATGTAGGCAATGTGCACAAATGAACAAAATAAAAAAATAAATTGCAAATACCGTTACCACCATTCTGTTCTTCATCTAAGCCAAATTATTTCAATAAAAGGCAACAAAATATAAAAATTAAGCAACTTAAAAAATCTAAAGAAACATAAAAAAAATTTTTTCACTCACCAATTTCAGCAAAAATGGAATCTTCTTCAAGGATCTATTTTTTAAATTTTTGATGTTGCGGAACCCCCTGAACCCCCCGTCTTAAAGTAAAATTATTCGCATGTATCAGCCGGAAACGGCTGATCGTAACAATTGCAGCCAAAAATGCACGGTAACATTCATCATTCAAGGAGTGATTATGCCATTTTCGCCACATATATTCCGCTAAATATGAATCAAATTTGCCATCTACGTGGTTTGTATTGCGACGCAGATGACGTTTGATTCCCGACCAAGTACCCTCTATGGAATTAGTGTGAGCACCTGACTTGGGATCCAGACTGTGGTTGACAGTAAGATGATCAAAACCCAAGTGTTTTAGACCACCGTATGCCTTCCAACAGTCTGAAACCACAGTTGATCCCAGCAACACCCATTCAACAATCACTCTCTCCAAACTCGCCTTTGATCTATCCTCAATCTCTCTAAAAAAACATTTATTTGTCCCTCTTTCAATATCACCTATCACCCAATGACCATCCACAGGCTTTCCTCTTCCATACTTCCTTTCGCCGAACTTACTTTCATCCACTTCAACTATCACGCCTTTACCACCAATTGGAACACTATCATTTATTACAGTCGTCATACACACTTCTCTACAAAACATAAACCATTCAACAACAGCATGCTCATGCACTTTCACTTCTTGCATCACAGAATCATTCCCCATACTCAAAAACCAACACCTTGTAATTCTCAAAATGTCACAAATACTTAAATGGCTATGGCTAAACCAAAAACCTTTCCTTACACTCCTACAAACATCATGCGCATTCACTTTTCCTTGCTTTCTACATCGCCATTCAAACCCATCCATACTTCCCTTTCTCTCACACAAACGCATATTCTCACCACACTTACGACAAACAAAATATGTAGCAATTAAACCAGCTTTCATACACCAATCAATCACCGAACGTTTCCCTTGCACTTCCAATAAAGTAATAAATGTACACGTACATTCACTCACCTCTCTCAGCATCACAGCTAAATCCATAGCGACTTCGTATTTAGCAAAATATACGTACGAAAATAGCTAACACTCAATAGAAAAACACTGCATTCAAAGAATGAAACGAGAACTGAATTAACTACTGAAATTAACAGGTAAGAATTTCGAATAAACCGCTACATCATCTCCCAAAGCCAATAAAATAACTAGATAATCAAGCAGCAATTAAATTTGCAATTAAAAATTTCAAATAAACCGCTACGTCATCTCGCATAGCCAATAAAATTACTAGATAATCCCAAGCAGCAAATAAATTAACAATTAAAAATTTCAAACAAACCGCTACGTCATCTCAGATTACCAATAAAACTGTTCTTTATAAAATAGGAAAAACGCATGTGCGAAAACGAGATGTTTCCGTAGCTTCAAAATACCCAGTCAGAGATGTTGGCGCGTTTATTGCTCATTCAAAAACAATCGCCGCCAAGCAGTGGGCTAAAGCGCATTCCAACCTCAATTTAAATCAGAAAGCTGTATATATTATTGTATCCTTAAACTATGTACTGAAATTTAAATTTGATACTTTCCTGTTAACTTCATACTGGCTGCTGTTTTGGTACTCTTCCACTAAAGCCATGCAACTAATTTTTGATTCCATATTGGTGCATTTTGGTTTATTTCTTTCCTCAGCCTTTTGTCTGGGTACTAGACAAAAAGGAATGGCTGGGAGCAGCAGCAAGGAATCCTTCTCCAGTTGCACAACAAAAGCCTCCAAAAATCCACTGAAGTGTGTGTCGGGGGAGGTGGAGATCATTGCCTACATTTTTATTATTATTATTTGTGACTAAGTTTTTGTCTATTTCTGCAGTTTTGCAGTTTAACGTTGGGATGAACTGATAAGGAATTGCTGTCTACCTCTGTCGTATAATTATTCGAATCAATCATTGTCTTATGATTCATTTGAAGCAAGCTTTGGTTTGTAAAACTCAAAAGACGTTAATTTCTGTCACCATAAGTAAATTAATCATGCAGCAGAAGGCATGAAGAAAGGCGTATCCAACAAACCCCATTTATGTTAGCATAAATAAAAGTTGCATTGCTATTTTTGTGTGGAGTCGCATTTTAATTTTATAAGGCAGTTATTCAAACATAGTCCTTTTCTTTTTTTTTTCTTTTCTTTTTTTTTTTTTGAAACCGTTGCTTTTGTAAAGAAAAGAATAACCACTTATTCATCTCTGGCAAATCTGAAGTCAAGAAATCCTTTGCCGTTTAAAAAAAAAAAAAAATTAGATGAGAAAGCATGGTTACACAAGTGATGGTTATAAAAGCTTTAACCAAACTGGCAGCACCTGAAATACGGCCAAACAAAATAAATAAATAAGCCAGAAGTGTACCAATGTTTTCACATGCCGCAATTCCAGGTTTGCAGAAGAAATGCAGCTTGACTTAATCTGCAGTTTTCAGTAGATACACATTTCTGACAATACGATGGTGAGATCCTTTAAAAGGATGACTGAAGTGGCCCTGCATGGGTAGTTGACACAAAGAAAAATTTAGCTAATTTGCTGTTACTTGTAGTTGGATAGCTAAATTACCCATCAGATGTTCACTAAAGCATTGAACCTATTATGTAATTATCTTGCATTAAAAGTACTAATAATATTAACATGCAAGCTTAGTAATCAGTCTTCAACCTTTGAACAGGAGAGGCTCAGAAGTGCTTTCAGGTTCGGTTATAATTAGTAGACATAAATGCATTTTCCAGATGCTTCACTTAATTCTATAACCATGAAGTTCGTGTATATAGTAAGTATGGAAATGGTGTAATTCAAAGTTGCGTATCTCAAAGTAGTGTATCAAAACTGGTATAGTGGTGTTTTATTTCTTTAGTGTTACACACTATGAAACATTGTTGCACTTTTTCTGAGATGCCTTTCATAACTAACATAAAAAATATATAAAATAAAATTCTAACTTTATATCTGCTCCTTAAGTGTCAATTTAATTTATAACTCCTCCTGAAGTCTTATTTTTAATTTTGTTATTTTTTATTTCTGTATGAAAAATAGTAACATGTTTATAAAAAATCCTTTTAAACTTTGTCATTTCAAAATTAACCCTTGGCATATTCTTATGTAATGCTCATGGTGCATTTACTTCCAGCAGAAAGGTCTTTTACCTTATTGTAATTTCTAATTTTGCATACCAAAACTTTGATTAGCTAATTAAAAAAAAGTGAATCTGTAACTCCACTAATATTTATATTGCAATCTGTATATTTTTACTTAGTTTCTTTGTCCTGCTAGCAGGCTGTTCTTGGCTTCTCTTTTTGTATAAACTCTATAAATTTTTCAAATAAACAATTATAAAACTGTAAAAAATATAAATGTGATCGCTGAAAAAATGAGCATCCATTTTATGCCAGCTGAGTTACGTATTTTTATTCAGGAATATTTTGTTAAGAGTAAAGAATTGTTATGGCCATAAAAGCTGCGGCATCTTTATGCACATGCTCTGTCAACATATTCTACATCACCCCACCTAAAGCAGCATTATAAACACACACATATACAAAGACAGCTGGATTCAGCTGTGTCATAGAAAAAAAATATTTGGTACTTCTCATTTCTATGAGCCATGGCAAGAAATAAAAATTGACATGTCTCAGCCATGGCAAGAAACAAATGGTTACCAACTGTATATATGCATGTAGTTTTCATTTGACGTATGCACATGTTTGTTTCTTCAGCTAGGGAAAATTTTTTTGGGTTTTTCATGTTTAGTTAGCATACATTGCTGAGAAAAGATGCAGTAGCTTTTCTTCTGAAAGAAAGTTATTTTCATCTTCATTTTATTTCAAGAATTTATCAAAATCTCAAGGCTGTACATGCGTACTTGAAATAAAGACTGTCTTGTGACCACCAGAAAGCTGCATTTCAAGTTATTTGTTGCATGTATTCCATGTGTTGCTCTATAGATTGTATTCTGTTTGTTGTGTTTTTGTATAATATGTTATATATATATATATATATTGTAGTAATTTTGGGTTTATTCTATATGTTGTTCATTTTGACACTTGAAAATTTCATTGATCACAAAAGTCATTTTTGACAGTGTCACCAAACAATACAATTTATTGTCAATAATGGATAAGTGTGACATGACAGTATACTAATAAGATCTTTGCTTTTATGTAAACCTGATCTTTGGTAACTAAGATTTTGTAAGAAAATTATAATTTAATTGCTGTTTTTGTTTTCCTTTCAAAATCAATTCTTCATTTCAAAAACTCTGATGTGGATACTACTAGATTTCCTTGGAGGGCTTATGAAATAACATACATTTTTTGCTCTACTTCATTTAACCCTTTCAAGATGGCGCACCTTTATTTAAGACGTTCCCTCGAAACAGATGGCGGTGGAAAGAAATTGTCCCACAGGATAGGGTTTTCCTTCAGCTAAGCTTAACTGTAGAAAAAAAAATTGCAAAAAGAAAAGTTTACATCCTAAATTGATAAAATACAGTAAACTTTTTAATTCGTAAAAAATTACAAGAAAGACTGTTTGCAATAAGAAGTAAAAATCTTTCATGTGAACTGGAGGCAGACACTCAGTGAGCTCAGTCTCTGACAAAATGTCCATATAAGAATCACTAGAAATATCGCTGTCTAACTCTTTAGAAAATGAATCATCACTTATTCATGTCACTGATTGGTTCATTTACCACACGTGTATGTCCTTCATCTGATAAATAACACTTGCTCACCATAATAAACTGAAGTCAAGGCTTTCTGAAATAAAAAGAGGAGTATGCGAAGTAAGCAATAAAAGCACTGCAAAGCATAATAAAACTCCACAACTACATTCTACAGAAAATTAAGAGTGGAGTATTTTTAAAGCTGCAAAGTTAGTTGTACTGATATGCATACTCAAACCATTAAAAAAAAATGCATGCAAAATAGTGCAATAGAAGACATTGTGAGACTGCACACCACCACTTCGATTCCTATGTGATGTCAAGTTTAGAAAAATGACAGCTTTATTGTTATTAGAACCATTACTCTCAGTCCTCACTTTTTGTCCAAATCAGTTTTCCAATAAAAGAATGCTCCATGTATTATTTTTACATAAATAATAGAGCAAATGTAAAAAATATGTGACAACACTTAGCACTGTATTAAGAATTCTAAAAATATGTTTTCTTTAAATATTTTATGATTTTGCTGTTGAATTTTATGTGGGATAAGTGTAAAGAAAATGGTGTTTAATTAATAAAGCTAAAAAGAAAAATGATTTGTAAATCATGTTACTAAGAAGTGTTACTTACTGAACATGATCTGATGAACTGAGAAAAGATTAAACAAATAAATAAAATAACTAAATAGAATTTAAATATGTAGCAGCACAGATATACATACTCAAACACAAGGACCACAGGAAGTTCTGAAGTGTTGTTACTGAGCAAAGCATAAAGTATTTATATTTCATGTGAAATCCAAAGCCTTGGTGATTTAAAAGAAATCTGTTGCCACTTGGGAAAGCATGAGATATTTGCCTTTCAAATTCAATAAAAGAACTCAGCTGTTTAAAAGAAACATATTGCAACTGCCCAATGTAAATATTTTTATCTTGCATGTGCCAGTTTGTTGCCATTTGAAGCATAAAATATTTAATTTTTCTTTTTAAGTTTAATCTGCCTGTTATTGGTTAACAAACTAAGTGATTTGAAAACTATAAACTCAGTTTTCTTTAAATCTTTTATTTCTTACCAGCTGGACCCATGAAGTGACACTAGCTGGATTTATTATAAATGTATTATATATGTATATATATATTCTGTTTTATAGTAGCTATTTTAAGTGGTTGGCTGCACCAGCAACTACTTATTTAAAAGGTGATTCAATGTAAAAGTTGGTATCAAGACTGATAACATTTCTAGGCTAAAAAAAGTATGGTAACACTTAACACTGTATTAGGAATTCCAAAGATATGCTGCTGATAAAAATTTTGTGTTGAAGTTTATGTAGCATAAGTAATGTTTAAGTATAAAAGTTTAAATGATAAAAAATTTGTGTTGGCAAGACAGATTGATACAGTGTGAGTTCAGCAAGAACATAAAGAAATGGAACAAACCCTCTAGTACGACATTAAAATCTAAATCCTTTTAGATCCCTCCTTTTTTTTTAATTCTGTTTGGGATTTTTGACTATCAAAATGATTGGTGCTAGTTTTAATAAATTTCTTAGGCAAATAATCTCAAAGATTGAGCTTGTAGTTGTTTAAAGTTTTGTATGCCATTTTCATAACTTCTATCTGTGGAATATCTAATTAAATAAAGAACAATAAATTATGTATTAAATAAAAGAAGAAATACAAATTAAATTATTTTTCTATATGTATATTGCATAAATTGTGTACCATAAACATTGATTTAATTGCTTGTGTGTATTAGTAAGTTTCTGTTTCTTGCCAGTGCTGAAAAGGGCCAATTCATACTTCTAGCCAAAGCCTGTATAACCAGTATGTACCAAATATTCCTTACCATTTGGTATCCAGATCAAGTTGTAATTAATCTTATGCAAATTTTCAATTTAATTAATGTTTAAAATCCTATCCTAATAGAGTGTGTTACTTCTTGAAATTCTGTCAAAATAATACTATTTTTCATCTTTATATGCCTCTTTGCTAATGATGATGATATTATTTCAACACTTTATAGCATATTTTAATGAAGCATAATATCTCTTAATTTCATATTCTTCATTTGAAATAATATAATTTTCTGTGTGTAGGAAGGACCTGTTTGTCAAGTTCTTTTAGCTCCAGACGAAAACATTATTGGGTTTGCTACTAGGTAAGCTTTATTTTAAGTAAAAATATAGCAGTTACACTACTTGTAATTTTAAAAATAATATTCTGTTATGGAAAAAATGAATTTCTTGTTAACTTTTAGTAGGGGAGTTGCTCTTGTTATGGAGCATAATGCTGAACGAGGAGCCACTCAACCACAAAGGCTGCAATTGTCTTATGAACACAGAGGAACACTAATAACTTGTATGCATTGGAATATGTCTTCTTCCAAATTATTTATTGGAGATGATAAAGGCAAAGTGTCTGTTATTAATGTTTCTGTTTCAAGGGTAAGTTTTGATTGCCTGTATGTTTTGCATTAACTTTGCCGACCTTTCTCAAAGTTACTGGTGTAAATGTAAATTGTTTTATTGGATTAAAAAGTGTCTTTTTTTTTAATAAATGCATTAGATAAATCAAAATATTTTTTTTCCTATTTATGTATGTATTTGAATACATTTTTTAATTTTAGTTTATTTTGCAATTATTTATGCTATATTTAATGTGCTGTATGTTATTTAATTTTGTAATTATGTATTCTGTATTTAACCCTCTGACCGACCAGGGTTTTCAGTAAGAAAGCACAAATTTCCCAAAATTGCTATAGGAAAAAATTATTTTCTTGATTTTAATGTAAAAATTCTCTTGGAACTTTATACTTGGATTTGTGTGCTTTTAATATATTGCCTTAATTAATGTTATTTTAATATGCACATATATATACATTCTTACAGTAAAAGTATTCTGGGCCGTATATATACGGCCTTGCCGGTTAGAGGTTAATCTTGTGTGTGTAATCATACTGTTAAAAGATTCATGCTAATTCCATGATATATATATATATTATTTACGTGATGTACAAAATGTCAAATTTTGTAGTCCTCATATTACATTACATAGCCCAGATGTAACCTTTCTGTATGAGATGACTGACATCAATGTGGTAAAATCCTGCTAGACTTTGCATAACATATCAAGTGGCATTGCCATTATACCTTTTTGATTAGTTCTTGGTAAGTTATATAGTTATTGGAGAAGTCAAACAACAACAATAAGAATCAGCATAATAATTGTAAATTTTGCAGGACTAGTTTCAATGGTTCTGTAGTTAAACCATCAAAACTAGTTCTGCAAAATTTACAAATATTACACGGATTCCACTTAATATTATTCATAAAAAATAGATGAAAATTCTTAAATAAAAAATATCATTTGAAAACGATTAAGAGCATGGTTACGCACGTGATTTCCAGAGCTTGGTCACTTTCTGAAAATGGCTACTTCTACTACAGGGTTCGTACGGTCCTTAAGAGTCCTTAAGTTTTTTATAATCGATTTTTGGTCCTTAAAAGTCCTTAATTTCGCCCAAAATCAGTACCAGGTCTTTAATTTTAATCATTTAAAATTTCGGTCCATTTTTACGACTGTCATTTCAAGTGCAAATTAGCATTTTCGAGGAATATTTTTGGTGATTCACTGACAAATATGGTTATTGTTTGAATTTGTTCCTATTTCTAATATAAATAGTGCAATACTCGAGTTTCTAGGCAAGAAATGAAACATAGGCATTTCGAAATTGTTTCTTTTTTCTAATGAAGAGCTCTTAAACAACTTTACCTTTTTGGGATGTGAATTCTTTTATTAAACGGTTCTAAATTTGGCTGCTTATCAACACTTTGGCGATTTTGAGGTAAATTTCTATACAAAATTTTTAATTCGGAGATCTGTGAATTTTTCAACACTTTTGTTTAGAACATTGTAACATTAATAAATTTCATTAAAGTAATGGTAATATATCAAATTTATATTTAAGAACTAACACTGAAATAAAACATTTTTATTTTTACCTGTTAAATTATAACGTTATATTTCTTTTCATTTTGGCAACTTATTATTACAATATTTTGAATCCGAAAATAAACAAGCTAATAAATGCTAAAAAGCATAATTTACAAAACAAATTAATTTACAAAGCATAATTTAGACAACAAATTAATTTACGAAAGCAAAATAGCTGTGTAATTATTTTAAAATGCCTTCTTTTTTATTTTTTCATGGTAAGAGTTTTTCCCTGTGTTCCCTGTTTCTCAGAATATTCAGAACTTTCAGAATGTGCATCCATTTTCTCTATAAAATTCATTTATTTTTATTTAAAAAAAATTTTTTTTTTTCAAATACTTCTCACTCTTCGCTGTTGCTGAATTGGTAGTAGTAGTCTTCTTTCAGATTTTAGACATTGCACCTTGGAAAGTTTAGAAGGATTTGAATGCAAGATTTATAGTTCTAAGATTCTAGAAGATTCCAGAAAAATGTGACAAAATGAAAAATGTTTTCATAGTGTTAACTTGTAATGAAAAATGTTTTCATAGTATTAACTTGTAATGGACGTATTTTACAGAATGTCTGTGATGAATTGCTTTCTCTTTTGAGAATTTTTGGGAGAACAATAAAAACCTAATATTTGAATGTTTTACTTCTGATCCTAGAAATCTTTTTCTTAACATGATTATCCTCCCCCCACCCTTTTTGCTCTTTTCCTAAGAAGAAGCATGGAAAATGCCAGTAAGGCTTCTAATGTTGGCACATGGACACGTATCTACAGAAAGGAATTTTCTTGTAAAAAAGAATTGAAAACTGACAACTTAAAAGATTATCATATGTATTTTATAAATCTCAATGCATGACACGCAGGGCTGGCGTTAGGCATTTTCGTACTTGATGCAGTCTCTATGGGTCCTAAATTCTGCTCCCAGTGCCTGTCCTAAATTCTAAAAGTTTTGCTGTTTTTATATTTTATTGCTCTGTGCATCACTAAAATTCTAAAAATTCTGCCACGCCGGCTTTGACCATATATCATTTCATATTTACTCTTAGTGTTCATATTATTTAAGGAATAAAAATTAGCAGTTTCTTCTATATATTTTAAATACATGTACTTTTTAGAATAACAGAGATTTTTAAATAACTCCAAAAATTCTGAAATACAGAGGAAACTTATTGAGAAAAGAAACTGAATACATAAAGAGGAAGAAAATCGTTCTTTAAAGATATGTACAGTTAGTATTATGTAAATTAGACAGTTATTTATAATTTCAGCCTGTACTATAGCTTCTCCCTTCTTTTCCTCACCAGAATGCAGATCTTTTAGACAATATTTAAACTGAGGTTTTTGTATTGTAAGACGGAGAGTGTTTCTGGCTTCTGCCTGCACGCTGCATTAGTTCCTGCCAGCTGTGATAATTTGTAATTATTCAGCTTTGTATTATTGCTACCGATATTTGAATCTGTTACGATTATGAGTTACTGAACCAGCTTAGATTAAAATTAAATTGTGCTGTTTTTAACTACTAGTCCACAATTTGAATTTGAATTTGACTCTTCCTGTTTAGTTACATCGCCATGAGCTGTAGTTCATTCTGCTAGCATAAGAACATGCACTTATATTATAAGTTCTGTTTAAATAAAGAGGTTTATTTTAACTTCTATCTGACTTTATAGTTACTTTCTGACATGACGATAATTTGCTTCATGCCTATCAAGAGTTTTGGACTATTTAACTTTTCCCAGATTATATTAAACCTCATAGGTATAATGTCGAGACATTGACAAGTTAGGAGATGAAGCAGAAACTAATACGAACATTGGTTTGCTTATTGAAAAAAATTTCTCATTGTTAGAAAAGATGCTTAAAGAGAAGGAAATTGATATAAATTAGCCATAATATCTGGGAAGGTTTCAAATTAAAAAGGTGCCTAAATATTTTGTTGAGTATTGTTGCTGCAAAACATAAATGTGTTGTAGCTTTTAATGTATTATTATCCTGATGTCGTTTAAGAATCAATATCATAAGTTACACGTATTTTAAACTGTAAAATGTTATTAGACTGTGATTTTCGTCATATATTTTTGAAAAATATATAAAATTTAATAGTGCCAGGTAAATCTATAATGTATAATATGTACTACCTAATTCTATAACATATACTACCTACTTCAATTATTGGTAACTAATTGCTCACCTTTAAATGTTATCTCTACATCGAGCCTTGCATTTATCCTTACCATAGTCACAAGATACAATGCAAAAATATAAAAATTACCATAAAACATATTCCTTACAGCCAGTAAGACTTAAAATAATACGAAACAACTTATTACCTCTGGTGCTTTAATGGCTTATTGAAACCTTAAAGTATGTTAACTGTATTACAACTCCAGGAACTCTGCACGAAACTAGGACGCTAACTGTGTCAGACAGACAGAGCATAACTTTCAAAAACCCTGCCAACATCAGGCATTCAGGTCTGTTCTGATCGGCAAGTCTCTCTCTAGGCGAGCAACAGCAGTCTTCTGTTATGGATTTTACTTCTCATTTTAACCTATGCCATTTGGTATAAAATCGGCCTGCTATTTACAAAATCTCTAGACTGAGCAAGTACTTAATGAAATGAGATATAAAAGAAAAAAATCAGCATAAAGCTAACCACTAGTAAAACGTAAATAAAATGTCACTAATCTTCTTGAAAATATGTCCAACTATTATAAGTGTAAAATGTTTAATACTTATTTGATAAATTTTACAAAAATGATTTTATTCTTGAATTTATTTTATAATTATGCTTAATAATAGTGTATCCTACTTACGAATTTATTTTTTATTAGGTTGGTATAACGAAAGTGAAGTTCAGAAATAGAGTTTAATTGAATTTATGCAGTTCTGATTTGCTGATAGGTCCTTAATTGTTTTCTTTAATGGTCCTTAAAAGTCCTTAATAGTACTTAATTTTCATGTGCAGAAATCTGTACGAACCATGTACTAAGATGGTTGGGATAGTTCGTAAGTGCCTCTGTGTCTTGATATCCTTGACTAAGATTCATATCACATTATAAATTAATTAACTACATTTATAGATTTTCTGACTCATTGTTCATGTTCATTTTTAATGGAATGAAAATAATGTAAACTTGAACTTCAAATAACTAAAAATCTGTGCTAATGTAAAATCACAACCGCCTTAGTAGAAACTGCCAAAGCTTCAGAATGTACCAGACTCTAGTAACCATACATATTACACTTATACAAGCAACCGTGTGCATGAGAAATGTTCAGTTTCCAATGTTGCCATTTTTTGTATGTATTTTTTTATTCCAAGTCCCAGCAGTTTTTATGGAAAAATTATGATTATTTTTTATCTTGTACTTAATTTAAAAATTTTTTGCTAGTAGGATTTTCCTTTACTAGAACAAATAGAGGTGAAATTTCTGCAGGAATACGCTATTTTGTCACAAAATCACTAAAGAAACAGTGCTTCAAATTATTTCTCAAAATGATTGCTATGAAATCTCCACTACAAATGCAAAAGCCCATTTATAACTAGGAAATTGTTCTTTTTCTTTTGTAAAATTCACTAAACTGTGTCAACGTGGTTCTGATAATACGTTAGCATCTTGAAATCTTTGTAACACCATATTTTCAATAAATACATAACTGAAATGTCTTTACGGGGCACATAAAATTGCTCTGGGGTTACCAGTTTGACACCGACATTATATACAGCATTTGAATGTTATAAGCACCATTCTTGTAATCTAAAAATTCTGCATAAAACATTCCACCTATACTTTATAATTTACTTCTATATGATTTCATTAAGCTACTTTGAAGTACATGCTGAACATATTTATTGGATATTGGTAGATAGGTTCCTCCCCCCCCCTCGTATTTTCAATTTAGATGTAAACAACTTAATAAAAATTGTTGATAGCAATTTTATTTTTTTTATTTATTTATTTATTTTATTATTTTTATTTTATTTATTTATTTATTTTATTATTATTTTATTTATTTATTTTTTTGAGGTCAGTTTGCTTGCGGGTTCTTCTTTTACGTATTAAGTCAAAAGGAGCATAGCATGATGATTTTTATTGAACTAAAGCAATTACCTCAACACCAGATAATTCCATTTTGCTAGTGATTATATATAGCTGTTTTCATGAGAGAGTCACTGTACTAGAAGTAACTATGCAAAATAGATAAATAGCATAATGTGTGATACAAGATGCACCCAGGTATTACTGTAATGAAAGTAATTTCAAATGTGACATTATTTTACAAGATTTACTGTATTTGTTAATTATTTAGACTTGCTGTATTTTAACTGTTTCCAAATTTTTAAGTTCATCAAATGATTATCATGTTAAATTTTAACCTGTTTGTTAGATAAAATGAACTTTAGATTATTTGATATCATTGGTAGTAAACTAACTAAATTTCAAAAGTTGCTCGCTAAAGCCTTTTCATATGCTGCATTATCTTATTAATAATTATGAAACAAACTAGAATGAAATTCAACTTTTGATGCATATTATGTATTAAATAATGATTCAGAAGTATTCTTTAAACCATAGTATTTTTAGAACTTTTTATCTGTAATAAAAAGAAGTAATGAAAGTGGATATATTGCTATATGAAATTGTTTGTTTGAAGACAAACAGGTAATCAATAGATTGAAAATAAAGGGTGGGAAAGCTGTATTGTATTCTGTCGTATAACAATATAAACTGTGTTATGTATTAAATGCTATAACATCTATGTTTTTAAGAAAATAAAGTTACCAATAAGCAAATTGCAAAGATAAAAATGAATGATGGTATTGGAGTGTGGTACTAGACAGTAGAGGTCAGTATGGATGAATTGGAAAGGCTTCATAATTAGTTATTTGAAAATCAGAGAAAATGAAGTGCTTAAAAAAAAGTTGAAGCATTGCTATGCTTAAGGAACAATTAGACAGCTTTGATTACTTATATAATTTTCAGAGAAAGTACTTGATGCCAGGATGGGTATGCAGGAAGATATCCTGTACATGTGTAAAAAGCAGAACTTTTGTCAAGTGCTGATAGTGAATTCTCCAAGGGAATTCAATAACTATTTTAACTTTATGTCAGGGTGTTACTGCATTTAAAAACATCTTTTGGAAAAGGCTTTTCCATCAGGTATTTCTTCTGCATGCCAATCCTAATTCAGCTGTTTCAGTACATAATTTTAAACTTTTGTGTAATGGAATGTATAATTTGGCTGCATCTTGGGAGCAAATAAGTCATACATTGGCAGCAGTTAATTTAAAAAAGCTAGGTTAAATGAAAGTGGGTGATAACAAATGTGATATAGGACGAGAGGAAGAAAGGTTGCATGCAGCAATGATGGAGATAATCTGCAAGAATTTTTGGTACTCTTCTATTACCAGAACCAGACTCAGAAATGTATGTGTTCCTGTATGCATATGTATATGGATGTACATATACACACATATATGCATTTCTGAATCAAGTCCCAATAATAAAAAAAAAAAAAAGTACTGAATGTTTTTATTTCAGTTGAAAATCTGAAGATTTTATAGATATGGTAAAATTAGTCTAATTATGGTCATTGCAAACTCTTGAACAACTCTGTAAGCAGGATTGTACTGCATCAGAGAGTCAAAAGATAGTGGAGTGTCTTCTTACAGTGAGCTACAAATGCCCTGTCCATGTTTTGAGCATTTATTGACAATGTTCTTGATGTTTTCTATATCTATTTTTAAAAATAATATAGAAATTGAATCATTATCAGTAAAATCAAGATAAAATTTGACTAAACAGTTACTTCTAGATTTCATTTTTACCATCTTTCCATGATTAAACAGTTTGTATATTAATGAGATGAACTGGTTCTTACTTCTCTTTATTAAATATACTAGTTCCTATTCAATTGCTTTTAATGAACTTTTCCTTCCAATCAGTCATTCTGGTTCAGAAGTTTCTAATCTTCTGGCTCATGAGAAGGTTCCTAAGTGGTTCAACTGCATATAAACTCAAAGGAGGAGTATAACGTAAAGAATGGCATAATATTTTAAATCATTTGAATTTTAGAAATGTTTCTGGGGTGATTTTATATTTAAGTTTGTCAGTTGAAGAGCTCAAGAGATAAGAAAAAATTATGAAGCAATTTTGATTTTAATAAGCATTAATATTTGAATAGTCACCAATGTGATATTATGAGTGGTACATCATAATAGTCTTTCAACAGAACAGATAGATTTTAAGTCCCCCCTTTTTCCCCCACTGAGTTATTAAAATTTATAAATGTTGTTACTTTCAAAATGAGATGTATCATAAATTTCCTTTTTATTAATATAGACGAGGAATTTTTTTCAAGTTCCTACAACTACACTCATGAAATTAGACTCCAAAGTTGTACAGTTAGATTTTGCCCAGGATCATTTACTCGTCTCTACCATGACTAGGTGTTACCTCTGTGATACTAACAAGTAATTGTAATTTATTTCTTCTTCTTGTTTAGCTAAAATTTTCTTCAAATTTTAATTGATGTAATATTTATGCATGCTGTTTAACTGTGTTACTCTTGAATATGCTGCCAAAATTGAGTCTTATTTGAAAAATAAATTTTTTGAAAAACTATGAGAATAATGCAGGGAATTAAAATAAGAGTGGTGATACATATAAATATTGTCCTTTCTGACTTCACTGCTCTTTTACATATAAGAGTTTGTTTCGTAATGGTAAATTTTGTCTTTTATGTTAAAATGGGCTTAAGACTGAAATTTACTAATTATCAAATTAATGCATAAATATACTATTTACATCTCGTTTATGAAGTTAGATGTTAAGAAGCCTGCCACTTTAAGACAAATTTCAAATAAGATACATATAATTAATGATTGTATTTACGCTTTGTCAAACACTTTAATTGTTTGAAAGTGTGAACATTTAGGTAAATAACATTATAGATTTATAGTTTATGGTGTTTCACATATTATAAATCACAATTCAAAGTTTTTCATATATGCTCTTATTTCTAATTTTTTTTTAAAATTAAAACGCAAACAATGCTGCATGTAACACAACAAAAGTAAGTAGGAAATAGAATATTAAAAATAAATAAACAATAAACGAAAAGTTAATATGAAGGATTTGTAATTTGCAGTTTACAATTTCAGTAATTTAGGAAGAATTTGTAATTTACAATAAAATTACAAAAATATTCAAACGAACTTTTTTCAGAAATTGATGAAAATCTCGAGGGCAGTTAGTATTAATATTTTTAAGTGCCAGTTTTTAGACCTTTCCTTTCACTATCAAATTTAGAACACAGAAGAAACGCATGTTCAACATTTTCCTCACCACTGTTCCTATAATCACAAAAGTCTCTGGACCCAATTTAAATTTGCTCAGAAAGTTTCCATGGTTAGTAAGGTGTTTGATCATTTTATAACTTATAAAAAATGATGAAAATTTCATTATAATCAAAGGGGAAAATCTCTTAGTTAAGGTTCATTTATTTCAACTAACATATTCTTGATTCCACGACTCCATAATACTTTTATTCATGACCTTCTTATAAAAGGATTTAGGAATATTGGCAAAAGTATCAATTTAGCACTTGGTGGTAGTCTTTGCAAGAAAACTGACCCATTCATTCCCAGCAACACCTGTATGTCCGTGAACAAATGTAAAAGCAACCGAAATGTTTCTATCTTTTAGGTTTTTAAGTTGCCTTTCATTTCTAATATTTCATAGCTAAACCACTTCATTGCATCTAAGCATGAATTTTGTATTTATTTCTCGCATTTTGCTTCATCTTTCTTTATTGATGTATGTATCATAAATTCTTTCCTTTAGTGATCGGACTGTTAACAATTTTTTTTACACCCTGATCTCCACATTATAGATACTGTATGTACCCATATTTTTTTCTGTTTTTTACTTATTTTATCATGAAAATAGAGAAAAAAATTATATGAATAATTTATTTTCTGAAGGATGTGGTTAGATTAGGAATATAACAAATGAAAAATATTTATGGATAATGTTGCTTATTTAAAAGAAACATACATTCCAATAACAAGACATATTAATATTAACAGTACAATATCTAATAAGATATTTTCATTCTTGTTTCTTGAATCTCACCCACTTTTATTTTGTCCACTGTCACTTCCTTGGCTTCAGATCATTTGGTGCAGCTGGAACAGCTGTCTGTGTCTTCTGCTGCAGCTTGCAAGTCATCAACATCCTTTCACTTCTGTGTATCTTATTGTCATGCAGTAATATCCAAAACTGTAAGAAGATTAGGCATCTCTGTTTTCTTGAAGCTATTTGCTATAACTGATTCATCAATCAGAGCTCATGCGCCCAAAATCCATGAGCAAATGAATTCGTAAGATGAAAATAACCGCTATGTAGATGAATCCGTTTTAAAATTTAGGGAAATTTGATTTCTGGCCTTCAGGAAGAGAAAAATACAAGAGTATTAAGCAAAAATTTCAGAGTGTTATGCTAAGGAGGGAAAAATATGAGAGTAAATACAATAGTTCCAATTGATGATGTGAATGTAAAGAAAAAATTATTTTTGCTTTTAAGATATCTGGTCTTCTGTTTCCTTACTCTTTGCAGAATTTGTTTGTGTAATCTTAACAAATCTGTTGTCGTCAACTTACCTGAGCAAGTTCCAAACATAATAGTGTAAATAAAGGCATTTTTTGTAAAACCATAAAAGTAGCTTTTTATGCCTAGAATTTTGGAAAAATCACGAATTTCGTTAATATTGTTAAGGAGAATAGATCATCTGTAACAGGAAAGTAAAGGGAAAAAAATTGCTGAAGCCTTGTGTTGAAATTATTTTGTAGTCACTCCTTTAAACAACCTGTGTATTAATAAAACTATTGAAAGAAGGGACTGCCAGACTGACAATGTATGATATTCACATAAACAAGAACAGATATATATAATTTCAAATGGTTTGGCCATAAATCGCTATGTACTATGAGTTGTTATTATTATTGCAAGACAGGATTTTCTCAGGACTCTCTCTCTCTAGTGTGAAGAACATAGAAAAATCATACTTGAAGGAAAAATTCTGGTGATAAAGTCTTGTAAACTACTGATTTGTTACTTTTTCAACACGGAGAGATGCATCATAGCTCAATTCAGTTCATTTTTTTTTTAAATGAACAAGCTGAGGTTGAAATAAGTGAAATTATGGTATTATTTAGAAGTGAACTCTGGATGTATATAATTATTTATACATCAGTCACTATATTGTGTATGACTTGGAAAATAATAATAATGACACATATAGCAGTGTGGGTTTTGCACATTAGTCATGCTCAGTTGATTTCGTTCTTTATTTAAGGTATAGCATTATCAAAGTAAACATATATACCTAAATTGGAGCAAAAAGCATGTCTGTTATTCCCTGATTAACAAGTGTGCATTGCATATATTCATAACATTACAATTAGTGATGAAAGTAGCAGACTACATGTTAGCTGGACAGAGGTGAGCATAAGAAGAACAAAGATTATATTACTGATATTAGATTAGGAATATCAAAATTGCATCAATTGACAATAGATGGGCATAGTATGATTTGATTGCTGTTAGTTGTCCCACCGGTGGCCAAGTGATTAAAACTGCTGAATACTGGTGGTTTGGCCAAACAAGCTGGCTCCATTGTTGGTGTTCATGGTTTACCCTACGTGTGAGATGAGTCGCTTTCCCTTAGAAGGTCCTCCATGAAGCATCCCTTCCCTATGGTAGATAGCTCTTTTGTGTACTTTGGTATATCAAATAACCTTATCTAACTATTACTCTTAGGTAATAAAAGTTTCAACTTGATTACACTGTAGAAGACTTGAAATACACACAGCCTCTTAGATCTTAATAATGAAATGCTTTGGTGATTTTTGGTCACACTGAAAACTGTTAGTAAAACTAATAGCAAACTCTATTCAGTATTGAAACAAGTTATTATATTCTATTGACTTTTACAACTGCCACTAAGTAAATATTCTATTCAGAGTCGCTAAATGTGTTCCTATAAGTAAAGATCAGACTTATGTCTTTTTTTATTCAAGCAACACTGCAGTTTGAAATTTTGATTATCTTCCATTAGTAGGACTGCAGCTGAGATGAGCATAAGTGTGCCAGAAATAGCAGTCTTAAGGGCCTTTCAATTTTGATACTCAGTGACGCTATCAAAGCTGAGTGCCGTATGGAACGCTGCTCTATCTAACCTAGCTTGTTCACACTTACTGGGAGCATCCACTAGCGACAGCCAATAAGCAAGTAGAAGATCGCATGCACTTTCATTTGTTTACATTTCATAGGAGACAATCTTTTGCCGTGAAACTTTGATCAATACAGTGATAACTTTTTTTTTTTTTAAATGGTTTGATGGAAACGTATGGTGAGCAGAAAACAATGAAAATGTATTTTGTTGCTGAGTTTTCTTCTTGGTCATTTAGTATACAGGTTTCAAATAATCAAAAATTATTTAGAAAAATAAAAACATGTTTCATTATTATGTTTTATTCTTGTTATTTAATTATTATTATCAGTATTTTCATTCCAAATGATCAGCGAGTTTATAAAGTTGATGTGATTCATTTTATTATGTGAAGTAATAAACAGTACCTTTTTTTTTTATAATGAGAAAAATTCAGAATAAAGAAAAATATTGCATTAATGCTTTTGTCTATGCTTTGCTTTCACTACATTTAATTCCATTGCTAATTTTATGATACAATTAGATATTTATCTGAGATCATTGATATCAATAGTTTAATTCTCCGGATTCAAAAATCTAAACACAAAAATAGTATTAAATGGAGAAGAAAATTACTTACTATTTCGATGAAGATGATCTGAAATCATCATTCAAGCGCATTCTATATGTACTTTATTTTTGTAGTCCTTAAGTTAACTGTCCCGTATAATGGAATATTGCTGGATTTCAACAATTAGATTAGTTTTCATTTATATCTTACGAAGCAACAAGATGCAAAATATAAAGAAGCATCTTAACCACTATACTGCGATAAATTGAAATCAAACGTATCCTCCTCAGAAGATTTTGCTGATATTTTCCCGATATTCAAAGATCCTAAAATTTTTAATTTACTTAAATATATCTACATTAGCACAGGAAATTAAAGAAACGCAGAGTAGCCATCAAAAATTAATTCTTGCATTCAGAGCACCGGAACTTATATTGCAATTTGCAAAAACCGGCTAAGAAGTGTCAGCTGAGAGGATAAAGCCACAAGCTACAGACTTGCAGATTGGAAGTTTGAGACTAGCTCATACTCTTTTTTTTCACTAAGCACCATTTTTGGCCAAGCCACTAATGGATTACCAAGATTTGGACTTCTCATGATTATATTTCAAGATTTTTAAAATGAATTTCTGTATAGAGATAATAACTGTGGAGTAAAGGCCGTCAGGCCGTATACTCGTCCTTACTTTAAATCAAATCAGTCAATCAATCGCTCATATCGTCAGCCATGTTGTTTATTTAATTTAGTGTGCTTCTGCTGATGATGATAATTTGAAATACTTTCGTGATTTCTTGGTTCCATGTGTTGACTAGCTCTGTTTTGCATGAAGTTCAGATTTTTCAGCTGGTCCGTAGTGACAGAAAACTGGTTTTCTCTAGCTAATTGGCTGTGTTTGTTCGTTGTGTCCGATGTGTTCCTTAGCTTCGATATGACCCACTGTGAACGGCACTTTATAGTGCCAACATGTGCCGAGTATTTCAATCCAAAAAATTTTCATCTGACATTTGGACTAAGGAACCGAGATAGATTTTATAATTTGACATTCAGTAAATGATGAAGAATTTGTTATAAAATTCTTTCAGCAAAAAAGAAAAAATAATCAGGAAAAAATACATGTTATCAAGATTTTGTTTTCAAACAATGATGCATCTTAGATGTATTGTTAGTGTCCAAATTATTATTCCAAACTACATTCCTTGCCAATGTAAATGTGGGGTAACAATTGCCATAATAATAATTGTGCAGTAACAATTTATTGATAATGTATCAGAATTTTTTTTATCTTTTTAGTCCAAAGGGTCTTTGTCCCTGACGGACTATTGTTTTCGTTTCGGCATTTTGCGTCGGAAACATTAAATGCAGTTCACTTTTCAAACTGTTGCCGCCAAATACTGCAGTCCTGTATTATATTTAAAGAAATTAAATAATGATGAATGTGCATAAATGTATGCATGTTTCTCTCATTGTGATAAAACAACGGTACCTAGAGCCATCAAATTTTGAATGACGTAATCCTACAGCGAATATAAACATCTGGAGGTCTAAATTTGAAGTTTAGAATTTGTTTTATTATTGATTTTATATTTTGTAAAACTTTAACAAATTTTTTATTAACAAACTCAAGGATTTCAAAGCGAGCAATGGCAACGTTGTACAGAAAAAGCATTTTTATCTCCAGCACGTGAAACTATGTATCGGAAATTCTAAAGGTATGCTCAGTTTAAAATTATTTTGTGATATTGCTCTTGAACTGAATTTTATGGTTTAGGTGTGAAGAACATGATATTTAATAAATAAAGGTAACACGCAAAATGTTAAAAAAAACTCCCCTTTGGGTGTAATGGAAAATCAGAAAGCTTTCAGATTTTTTATTTGTTTATTTATTTATTTACTAGAACAAAAAAATATTGCCTTGTCATATCAGAATAGTAATTTATAAATAAATTACCACTATATATGCAAGCAGTAGCGAAAAAAATTAATTTGGAGCAGCGAAATCATCTGACTGATCAGAAAATTATGTCTGTGTAATTTGAGGCGAAGGGGACTCAGGTATAGAACATCCCACATTTTTAAAACAAACTGCTCTAAACAGATGCGTGAAAATATAAAAAATAATATTTATATGATTTTTTTACATTTGAATTAAATTATAATATATTCAATATATATTTGTCTTATAAAAAGTGAAAAAGAAATTACTTGCTTTAGTGTGATATTCCTGTATGTATTTATTCTTCCTCTTTAATCTAAAGGTAATGATATTTAATTTATAACTTTAAATTCAAAAGACTAAAAACGTTTCCCAACTTCAGGTGCCAAGCTGTGTAGATATTTTTTGGGAAGTTGGATAAAAGATTTTACTTTCAATTCTGTCATTAAGTACACGCATAATTTGGGGTATGCAAAAATCATACCACAAGGAATAATTTCAAAATGATATGCTTCATAAAAATTATGAGCACTTTATTTTACAGCAAAAAAGGTAGATTAATCAAATTAAAAAGAATACTTGAGGGGCTGTTACCAATTAAAAAGTTAAAATTTATCTTATGATATTTCCAGTATTACAAGATTAGGATTTTTTTTCCTATGGCGGGCGCTTGCCTATGTCGGCATCGGCCACTCCTAAGGCGAGATGTGGTCGTCTCTTATGGAGACACCTAATAGGTGAGCCACCTTTGTCTCCTATGAAGGGATGGACAATTTACATCTGTGCCTTCTCTGGGATTCGAGCCCAGGGCCTTCAGTATCACAGTCAGGCTCTCCTAACCACTATATCGTTCATATAGATTTATAAGTTTCCATCATACCGTTCATAAGATTAGGATATGAAATCATGAGTTTTTTATTTTGACTTCTACTCTTCCAGATAGCCAGTTAGCCACCACCTTTTGATTTATTTATGATCTCTTGATTATTTAATCAATTTTGCAGCATATTCTGCATAATAATCTCCATTTTGAAATTTTTAAATTCAGTTTTGAAGTTCCTAAACTTATATATTGTTGCATGTAAATGGGTTCGTAATGAATTGAATGCACACAGAACCACTGATGGCTTGATAAAATTTATTTTACCAAAAGAAACACTTCTGGAATTTTTCATAAAGTATATATGCAGCTCTTCTCAGTATGACAGAGCACAATCAGTAGTTACCACTTCAAATTCTTAGAAAATGCAACATAGCACAATGCAAAGTGCATCCAAGAGCAACTCTGAATGCTCCAAAGTCAGCTGCGAACTAAAAACTGAGAGCAGATGCTCTCTCCAGTCTTATATAGTTTTCACTTGGCAACTGACAAATCTATAGTACCTTCCATTTCTCAAAATTGCTCGAACACATATATGGATAAGGTTATATTTAAGGGCAGGATACGGTTACAGTTACATGTAGGGATCAATTACAACATCAGTTACAGTTATATAAGGACTGGACCAAGATGTTGCCAAATAATCCTCAAATTTGGCTACAAAAATTAAGTCATCAATACCAGAGCCAACTTGGTGATATCTAACTAACTTAGCAAGGTAGCCATTTACCTGAGTATTAAATAGACTTGCCCTTGTCATTTTATTTATTTTTTTTTTGGTAAAGTTTTATCTCTTCAGAATTTTTATGTTGCATTATACACAAGATACTACAGTTTCGCATGTAATTTTACTAAAATTATTTACATATATACAAAATGTGTAAAAGTGTATAGAGAGTGTGTCATAAGTCTGTAAATATTTTTAAAATTCAGAAAAATTGATAGAATTGAATGCAGTTTGTGAAAAGTCATTCTCGTGAAGTTTTTTTTTTTTTTTTTTTTTTTTTTTTTTGGTTATGCGTGCGTGTGTCAGCAAGCGAGCGCATTTCTAATTTTTCCTCCTACTTGATCATACATAAAGTTTTAATTGTGATTCTGACATCAGTGGATAAAGCATTATTAGTGAAGTTGTTTTACCTCAGCCAAGAATCACCTTTTGAAACGTTAGGAAAGTTTCAGACACAGAATGGATGGAAGAAAGGTCCAGGTCTAATCACTCCTGCCTGGTTCGACAGGACTGACTTGCCTGGTACAACATTTTGAAGAAACTGGAAGTTTGTATCACTGTCTTCATAGGGGTGAACCAAGTTTATCGGAGGTCCATACTTCTGATGTGGGTTTGGAAACAGATACTTCAAGGTGCAGAACAATCAACAAGTGCAGTAAGAGTGCACAAGAAATGGCTCAGAACACTGGTATACCTAAGGCATCAGTATTCAGCATCCCTCGCAGTGTTTTAAACTTGTATCCGTACAAGTTGCAGTCAGTCCACTAGTTCTTATCAAATGACAATGTTAAGTGATATGAATTCGCAAATTGGGCTTTGTTGAAAATCGATGGCAATCCACAATGATTTCTCAATATGGTGTGGACAGAGGAGGCTCTTTTTTTTATTGCATGGAACAGTCAATACCCTTACTGTTAAAAAAACTGTCAACTCCATAACTGTTGTTAATTTAAACAAAGATGAACTCACTTGCCTATACGGAGGAGCCTTTACATTCACCACGTTTAACTGTTTGGTGTGGTTTCACTGTGTTCATTATTGGGTCCCTTTTTTCTTTGAAGAGTGCTGTGCAAAAGCTGACTGGAAATTTTGCTCAGTTACTGCTGCAGGAGAAAGTGATGCTGCTTTTAGTGGAACATAATGTCCTTGACACAGTTACATTTATGCAAGTTGGGGCACCTCCACATATCACAACTGAATTGAAGACATTCCAAAAAAGAACTTTCACCAAAAATCAATTAGCCATTACTGTAGAAATGAGTGGCCCTCTTTGTTCGCCAAACACCACTTGATTTTTGGCTTTGGATTATTTCAAGTCCAGAAAGTGCTGCAATAGCCCATCTTCTTTGGCGCAGTTAAAAGACACCATTTGTCGTGAAATCTTTTGCATCCATTCGGATATGCTACATACTGCATTAATGGTGTTGTTAACTCACTTGCAAACTGTAATTTGTGTGATAGCAGGCACATAAAATAAGAGTGGTATGCTTATAAACATTCGCCTGCATACAAATAAATATAGTTTCCCTTGAAATGTGTAATTTGCTTTCATGCAGCATCCTCTATTGATGAAAATTTCGACCTTCTTTTTTTCTCTTTACCCTCCCCCCCCCAAAAAAAAATTTCACATGAATGCCTTTATCAGAAACCGAATTCAATTCTTTCAATTTTTATGAATTTTTTTAATATTTACAGACTTATGGGACACCCTGTATATATCTATAGGTGTTCTTCAAAACTTTGCGAATATCAAAATGATATTTGATCCTGTTTGTTGCAGTTATTTTTGATCCTGTTTGTTGCAGTTATTTTTAATAAATGATATTTAAGCAAAAGATAGCAAGTTGGATAATTCGTTGTTGATTAGATATATTTTGTACAGTAAATCAATTTCAGTGGCAATTTAAATTTAAAGAAGAAAATGTATTTCAGTTTTCTATTTTTTTTATTATGTAAATTTAACATATTTTTTATGTTTTTATAAATTAGAGAACAGTACTTAACAATTGGAAAGAAATTAAGAGATGGAGAGTATGGAGCCTGCTTTTATCCTGGTGTTAGGTCTGTTGATCCTTGCACTATTTATGCTGCTCGACCAGGATCAAGAATGTGGGAGGTAATAATGGGTAATTACTTGTAAAATTTGTTAATCTTAAAATAAAATGAATCATTTGATTCCCTGTAGTCAGTTGATCAATTTTTAACATTTTATTTTCAAAAATATAACTGCTGTGTTATTTATTCAATTTTGATATAGGTTTGTTTGTTAAATGTTGTGATAAGGCTGAACCGTTTCAGAATAACAAGTGTAATGGAATAAGGTTTGAGGATTTTTGATTCATGTATTTGTATTTAATTTTATGTGCAAAACTTAACATAGAAAATAATTTTTTAATTTGAGAAAAGAGAAGAATTAAAAGTATTTTTAGCTTCCTATATGACTTAGAAAAACAAAATTAAACTGTTTATAAACTAGGTAGGATAATATAAAATTATTTTCATGAGAAAGTGAAACTGTAATATGCAAAGCTAATTGAAATAATATTGCAAAGTGTGAGATCCAGACTCATCAAGACTTTGACAGTTCCGTATTTGAGATTTTTCAGATCATCAGTTTAAAAATTTCGTGTTCATTTATAAAGTTCCATTGTTCAAGTCCTGTAATTGCCATGTTGAGAGTTCCCACTAAATTGTCAATCAAAATTTTTTTGTTCTCAGCAACCTCTCTGTCACTTTCATCATTATCGGTAGCAACATTTTCTTTTGGATTTAGAACCGTAATACAGATTTTCCTATCCTTTAGCTGATTGAAGCATTGCCATCACAATGAAAAACATCTATTATATCATCTTCATTTATCACTACTACATATTTCTTTTTTTTGGAAAAATTTACTTTTTATTTGTGATATCTAAAAACCTTCAAATTCACAGCTATCACCATAAAGCGTAGCAAGCATCCACTATATACTATTGGCAACATATCATAAGACTGGCAACTAAAGACATGCTGTGCACTAAATTTTGTTTTGTTTTTATCACACACTGAATTATGTTAGTTTACTTATTTATTTTATTTACGCTTATTTCCTGTACATGTTTAGGGCTTATTATCTGAGTCCCAAATAAATTCCCACGCAACCTTTTTTTCACTGTGGATTTAAATCAACCAAAATGTGCATATTAAGAAGCCATTTTGAGTCAGTGGTATTTTTATTTTAAAACAGTCTTTCTTGGTGAATAGTAAGATAAATGTTATTGAGAAAATAATTGCAATATGCTTTAAACATAAAAATTAAAATCTTAATTATTATAAAAACAAACATAACTGAATGAATTTGACTTTCTCTTCGATATCATGAATTTATCGATTTATTTTTCTCTTCGGCTTCCCTGATGCTGACTTGTGACATAAGTTTAGTCAAGTCAGTCTTATTGTTAGTTGTTTTCAAACATCTGAATTTTCGGTGGTTAACCCTTCCCAGTACGCTACTTTTTAAAGTTGGAATTTTGATACACACACACACAAAAATAAAAAAAAAATAAAAAATATGGTGGACAGTCTAATGAGGCTTAGAGAAGTACACAGGTAAAATTTTATAAAGATAGCGCTTTCCATTTTAATTCTGTGGGTGTGCTCTAAAGGGACTTACTGAATGAATAGAGCTTCAAAAAGAGTGCTGAAGCAAGCATTACTGGGAAGTGCATAATAGAGTAAAAGATTTTACCTGTGATTAAAAAACACTAGATTCTGAATACTGTAGCAAATTTAGCATTACCCAGAGTGTGCCATGGGGAGGCCTGCTACTCAACACCCCCCCCAAAAAAAGCTGTTCTTGGTTATATGATGATTACATGCATATAAATGGGGGGGAATGTAACTTCAGTATATGGTATTCACATTTCATATTTACACTTTCTTCTATATTTTTCATGGTGGTACTTTTTGAAGAACGTCGCATCACCTTTGAAAAAGCACAGCCCAACATTTGCACATGTACCGGGATCCGTATCAGATTAACTATCTGAAGGCAATTCATGTAGTACTTTCATTGCTACAGAAATGATCAGCCCCTCTGATCCATTTGCAAAATAATTAAAAATCAGAAAAAAATAAGCTAATATTATATCTACAATTAGAAAATATAAAATAAAATTAAATGTCTACAAATCAAAACGTAGCGCTAACAAAACTTCATTGAATGAAAGTCAAAGAGGAAAAGAAAACTAATTGCTCTAGTGAAAAACCAAACAGCTAATACCCTTGACTTTCAGAAAATCACCCCAACAATTTCTTAGTTGATAACCAGACCTCCCCCTCCCCCCCAAAAAAAAACAGGAAATGAAACACAAATGTGGACCCATCTTTCTATTGTGAATGAGCTCACTGTTTATATCTTTATTTCAATGAACATATCATTCATTGAAACAAAGATATGGTTGTTGGTCTGGTTCTAGTGTTTCAGCAATTCCACTCTGGGCATACCTGATGTTCACCGTTCGATTTTAGGCAAGATTTCCAGGCAAAACTTTAAAACTAATATAGGATAAGGAGATTAGCATACGGCCAAGAAAATAACATAGAAATTTCTTTTCAAACAGTTCCTTTTATACCCTAAAAAAATCTGGAAGATTGCTTTGAAAAATGAGGGTCTTTAAAATCTAATCATGGTTAAAATATATGGACTGGCTTGTGTTGTGCTGCCGTCTAGTATAAAAAAAAGAAGGTTCAGAGTAACCTATAAATCCTTTTTCATTGAATTTTTATGTGTGTACAGAGGGAAATTTTTCTCTCTGAATTCTGGAAGGAATTCTGGGCACAGTGTGCAAAGGGTTAAGCTATCTTATTCTTAAAATAAATTTCATGTGTGAAAATATTTGCTTGCATTTATAAGTTGAATTGAATGTGGGGGAAATGGAAAAGCCATTTTTGGAAGTATGCATTATTCCAAAAATTTATTTATGTGACCAGATTTTGAAGTTTGAAATTTGGGACACTATATACATAATTTTTTGAATAAATTTTTTTACTAGTGAATTATTTTATTATTATTGTTATTTTGGTGGAGGTAGTATGTAAGTCAAAATATATACATATATAGTGATATATAATATTTTTTAATTATTAAAGAATGAATCAAAATGCAGTATTCATCTTTTAAAAAAAAATAATAAATTTTTAATCCTTCTAAATTATCTTAAAGTAGCCTTACATTTCACAGAAGCATGAATATTTTTAGAACATCTTTTTCTTTTTTGATCTTCTTGTAAAAGTCCTTGCAATTTTTAAGAAAGTCTCTTTTGGTCATACCCTTCGAAGTGTCCACTTTAAGTTGTGTCGTATCACTAGTCCAAAAACTGTTCTCACTCACTTGGCAGTATTAGTGCCAAAGACAAAAAAAAAAAAAAAAAAATTTTAAAATCAAAAAGAAAAAAAAAAAAAAAAAAATTCTGTCACTTTTAAAACATTTGAACAATTAATCTGGTTTTATTAAAATATGCAGTTATCTCCATCCACCTCTGAACTGGGCACATCTTATTTTTTTTACCATTCCAATATTTTTTCTTCCGTGATGTATTGTTTAAGGCAAACATATCATCATATATATCAGTTTCCAATCATTTATGATTTGGTATCATTTTGTTAAATAACAAAAAGGCTGTTTCAACTTGACTGTAAGAAGGGATTTCATTTAATATGATCCAGCTATACACTTCCATCACCTGAAATATCTTTTTTTGTCCATTTCTCCAAATAAGTAAGAGCAGTCTAATAAAAGCAACTTCTCGAAATTCAATAACTTCATATACTAACACATCTCTATTCTCTTCAAGTTTTTCTAGAGTTTTTTTAATAGTTATTAGAATAATGTCTCTGTCTTGCTCAATATTGAAGCCTTCAAAGCATCACTTGAAACAATTACATCAAATACAGACACAGTTTGATTTTCAGTTGTTGTAATAACTTTATGAAATATTGAAGCCTAAGTGTTAATGAAATGTAGCCAAGCTTCTGCCACTGGATTTTCAAAGAATTTTAAAATAAGTATTGTACACTTTTCTTGAAATTGAAAATAAGCCTTCAGTGATAAAAACATTTGAATTACTCTTTCAATGGTATGGAGTAATTCTAACCATCTTGTTTGTGAATATTCTAGTATAGTTGAAAATTCAGTGTCTATGAAGTTACAGAAGTTTCTCAATGTTTCTATTCCAGCCATATAAGATTTAAAATATATCTTAGGAATAAGCATTTCTATATCAAACAGCAAAACGTCAGGTTATGTTCTTATTGTGTTATGAATAACATGCAGTGCACATCCAACTCCAATCAAACCATAATTAAGGTTAAAGGAAAGTTTATGTTTCAGTTTAACAAAAACTTTCTTTTCTCCATATCTATCAGCTCCTCCTACATTAGAATTCTTATTATTGGCACACAAAGGCCAGTAACTTTTTCTTTTAAATTATTTTCCTCAAGACAGGTAGTAAAATAATTGCTGATAATATAGGCTGTTTCAACCAGATAAGGATTTAAATTCTAAAATTTTTACATTTAATTTCATAACTCTAATGTATAAATCTCACAAGTATTGGAAAAAGTTTTAGTTCCTTGTGATTGGATGCATCAGTTAAGATTGAAACAAATGAACATTTTTCCAAATTTGCAAACTTCTTAAAGCATAAGGCATGAAAACGTTTAGTATTATTGCTTCGGCCTTGTGTCGCACACATGTAAATTTAGGTTCAAATGCTGCTTGAAGCAGCTTGGGTGTACAATCCATAAACCTAAAGCTATGGTTGTAGCAAATAGTATGATACACAAAAGTTCCTTCTATTGCAATTAATTTCTCTTCCTTATCACCCATTTTCTCCTGTTTGAAGAAATTCATTGACGAGCTAGATGCAGCAGCAGAGTTTGACATTTTATTTAATATGAAGTTTTAATATCTGTACGTCCACCATGGCTTATTGAAAATTTTGAAAAATATGTTTTGCACCATACATTGGAATTGCTTATCGATTTTTCAATAGATGTGTATTTCTTCTGTAGGTCTTCGTTAAATGTACGCTTTCGTTTTTTTTTAAACAATTGCTAAAAAAATTAATGGTAAAAATAATTAATTTAACTGCATTAAAACATACTCTTAGCATGTATGTAATGTAGCATTGATAAATAAAAAATATATATCATTGGCAAATGGGAAATATAATTACACGTCATCATTTCGGCAGATTTAAAAAAAAAATTTTTTTTCTCCCTTTAACCATTATGCAAAATCAAAATGAGAATGGAGTAAAAACTTTATGATCTAAACATGAGAAAAGAAAGATAATTTTAGGTGGATATATCTACAATAAAATTTCAGCAAATTACAAAAGGATTATTTTTAGATGCCATGTGGTAATGTGTAAGAGGATGATACATTCTAACGTATGTAATGCTCCATTGAACATGTATGTAATGCACCACTGATAATTAAAAAATGTATGCATGCATATATTATAAATTCAAATCACCATCGAATATCAGTTAAAAATTGCAGTTCTGTCTGTAAGTGAAAGTTTGAACTGCAACTGTGAGCTATGAGCAAAAGTTCCATCTATGTTTGAGGGTTGGGAAGAAAAATACAGGAATGACAAATGGAACTACTGTGCTACAATTTTTCTAACTTTGTAGATAATTTATTTCTAAATTTTGTGTTCTAGTGCCTTTCATAAATTCTGAAGATTTTGCCATCCTTTAATATTTTGCATGGTGCTTCTCTAAATTCTAATAATTTTGCTTCTCTTTAATTCTGCCACACAGTGAAATTGTACCAGTTTTGGGCTTATCTGAGTAATAAGTTGGGTATTCTTAATTCAAACAGTACTAAATGCAGTCTTTTGGCCTATGAGTATTATCTACAAAATCTCATTTTTGCATGTGGAAAGATATTTCTGTTAAATTCCTTTACACACACAGTACTTTGCAGTGGAGTTACTTCAAGTCTGTAATCATCACCAAACGTAATGTCATATAAAAATGTGTCATATATAAAGGGCTACCGTGATGTTTGTTGTTCAGTTACTAATATTTTTTTTTTAATTGTTTTGATGTTGCTGCATGGATCATTTCTCAAACTGCCGTATATTGATGGTCATGCATTGGTGAAAGCAAATGATAATAAATGATAATTTGCCAGGTTGGTATTAGGGATATGTTTTGATACAGAATGTTTTAGTTTGAGTTATCATTCTGTATTGATATATATATATATATATATATATATATATAATGTATGATGTTAGATGTAGCTTTAATTAATTGCAGTAATCCCCCAACTTATGTAATGCATGACCCGCAGAAGTGTGCAAAAGCTGTAACTTTTGGACTGAAACCAGTTACAAGGACTATGTAAACAGTTTCTGTTTCCATGATTTGTATTTCTTGTATTCAGATAATATTTAAGTGGTTAGTTCAGTCGCTTGTTTATCACTTCTAGTGTTCATTGTTTATTCACCCTTAAAACAGATTTAAACCAAAAACACTAATAATAAATCTGAAAAAAGGTCTGCAATTATTTTTGAAAAATTATTAAAAATAATTCATACATTTGAATATAAGAAATTGTATCTACAGTAACTTAGAGTACATATCAGCCTATTTCTACAGTGATTAAAACACTGAAGTTTCATATTTTTGAAAACATGCAATGTGTGGTAATGTTGAAGTGTGCAAACATTATCAGCATAGAGACTAGATACAATTTCAGAGGTAAGAAATGACTGTCTCACTGGAGTCAGGATCTGATACTAAAGTGGATTGAGTTTTCTGATTATCCAGGTGAAGTCTTTGCGTAAAGAATTACTAGAAATGGCCAGTACCATAGACATGGAGAGCAGCTAGGGCTGGATGGTCCAAAAGATTCAAGAAGAGTACATGTGTAGAGAGCAACAGAGTCACAAATGAGGCAACAAATGTGCATACTGATTCTGCAAATACAAAATGTTTAACTACAAACTCTACTGTAGACATGTTTGTGATATGCTGATCATGATATTATCAAGATCATAACTCCCAGTAGAAAGGTAGAAGCTTCCAGGGAACAAAATTACTCTTTGCGATGATCCATATTCAATGCTGATTCTCCCGTTACGAAACCAAATTATTTATCACAAGACTGTTTTATTATTTGAAAAGTAGTATCTCAGTTTGTTTGAAAAACTGTCAGTTTCATTAATTTCGCACAGTCTATCACAAAGCTCCAACTTAACATTCTACAAAATTTTAACTATTTAGCATCACTTCTCTGTGAATCTCAACACTTTTTACTGTTCTTGTGTATACTAAAAATTCATTCATGTAGCAATACTGCTTGAAAACAAATCTAAACATTGTATACGATAAGTATATAAATAATGAGAATTTGTTTTTATGCTGTAATTCTTTTGGTGAAAAGTGAATGTTTTCCTTCTGTATGAAAACATAAATGTATAGATTAATTTTCTCTTTCTTTTTGAAGGTTGATATCAAAGGGAATGTTTGCTGTACTCATCAGTTCAAAACTGCATTAGCCATAAAACCAGAAAAACTATATACTTTCAGGTTATACTTTTTCCTTCTCTCGTATGATGTTTTAATACTTTTTTAATATATAGTTTAATATTATTAATATAATAATTCTTGTATGAAATATGAAGCTGACTATTAACCCTTATTTGCAAGAAAAATTTTTGTGTTGAAAATCTTTCATTGAGGAATTATGCTGAGAACTATGGATTTTGTTTTATGTTTTTATATCAGGACATATATATTCAGATGTGTATCAGTCCTTTTATGCACAACCATGCCATAGCATAATTACCAATAAAATTACATTTTTTTCTTCCCCCCCCCTTTTACCTTTAATAACACCTTTTACTAATGCACCTTCACTTATTTTTTTTTCCCCTCTAAAGACTTCTAAACACTATGGCTGTATTCCATGATAGAGTCCTATAAATTCCATCAGCTTTAATATATTGAGACAAGTATTAAATGCAAACATTTGTTAGATTTTTAAACACATATTCCTTAATGTTTCTACAGGTCAAAGCTTTCACATTCAATTATTTTAAGGCGAGCCAGGGCATTAGGGAAGTCTATAACATAGACTGCTTAATACCTCATAATTTAACCTGGTTGGTTACTTTAAAATAAATTAGGTATGAGACAAATTCGTAAAAAATTTTTCTGACTTTTGTCTGTCTATTTATAAGTATGTGAATTGCTGTATATATGGCACTGATACAGTGCATATTTTATTGTATATCCAAAGTTCTTGTAATTATTTTGTAATTATTTGTCAGCTGTATCAATTGAAGTTATGTAATATTTGCAGAAAATTTATGTATTCTGATCATGTAAGTAGAGAGACTGCATGCTAGCATACATTAATAGCGTAGTTTTCAGATGATAGGGTGCTATAGTTGACAGTAGATTTTTCATTTTCGAAAGGAATAAAATTTTGAAAGTGAAAATTTATATACAGGGTTGCCACGCTACCTGGAAAACCGGGAGAACCAGAAAAAGTCAGGGAATTCGAAAATTGACAAAAAAATTCAGGGAAAAGTCAGGGAATTTAATACATCGATTGCCCCAAAAAATGCGAGTTTTGCCCCGACGTTGGAAGCGATCCCTTTCTTGACGCACGTTAGCATCATAGGGGCAGCTGGCACAGAGCCAATTTTCGCGGCTCCAATCAGTTTGTCTTTTAGAAAGGGAAAGCAAGTTTCGAGCAGCTTTGGTTTCTAGTAAGCCTCGAGAATCAAGAGACTCGCATGCGCATGTGCAGTGCATGTTTAACTAAAGAAAATACATATTTTTGTATAAAACAAAATTGGTTTAATCATAGTATATGGTACCATGGAGGTTAGAATAGCCTCCATTATGGTACATACAGTATTTGATGACATTTTAATGAGCATTAAACGGGTCATTCTGGTGTCGGCAGCAATTTCCAAAATCGGGCCTAGGCCGTAGCGTATAGTAGGATTTTACCTCAAAATCTTTTAAACACTCTTTTTATTTTTCCTTTTTAATAAATGCCTTATTTGCATTTTGCAGTAAAATAAAATAAAAAATAGTAATCTGTCATATAGGCTAACCATTTAATATAATTATATTTGCCAAAATATCGTTGATTATTGTAATTCAGTTTTTAATTATTTTAATGTTATTCATATCATTTAATGTTGCTTCTTCCCTCTAAATTTCTTAATTATTAGAAAATAATATTTTCATATCTCTTCTCTAGCATAATCCTGAAGCTAATTATAGCAGTATGATGACATAACATCACGAAGTTTAATGCACATATTTTTTGCTCATGTATGCTCCTAAATAAATATAAAATACCTAAATTTGTTTAAAAAATAGCATTAAATAGATTTCTTTCTTTCGTTCAGCTGCAGAATGTCTGTAAAAAAAAGACATTTTTTAATCCAGATTGGACAGAGTCTAATTTCAATCTTCAGTGAAGAAAACAACTATAATGCTTTGGAGATTTATAAAGTCATATATAATTGGCAAATTTTTGTGTTTTTCAAGTAGTATCATAATTAATTTACCTCTTAGCACAGCACAAGTACATTACGCGGATAGACTGGAATTTTCTAAAAACACACCTGGAAAACCTGGAAAAGTCAGGGAATTCCATTCTCCTGTTTGAGTGGCAACCCTGTATATATGACTTAAAAATTCACTAAACCAGTAAAATTTGATTAAATTGCATACTCTTAGTCCTTTGGAAATAGATGTCTTAGACAAGAAAATTTGGTAAGTTATGCGGGAAAAACTTATGTACGTCTTTTGAAATTTATTTTGGAGCTTTAAAAAGTCACATTTCTTATGAGGAAAAGCTTCTTATACTAATTCTATTATGTCTATGCTAGAAACAGTATTGATGATATCTACTACTGCAGTTAAATTATATTTGCTAATAGATGATATAGTAATTAATAAGTAATCAGAATTATTAGAAATGAATTTTTATGATAATTTAGATTAGGGCTAATGCACTTATATTTTTTAAATTTTTGTGCTATATAAATTACTGAAATTAATCCTTAGTAATGTTTCATGGCAAACAATAAAGGCAATTTGCATTGTTTTTGTTAACCCTCTTCTAAACAGGCGATTACACTACAATGGTTGCTGTTAATCTTGTTAGGTACTTTGAAGCTTTCTATTAGGTTGTCATCGTTTTTTTCCTTTTCATTATTATTATTATTTACTGTAAGAAAATTTTAAAAAGTATATAAAGCTAGAGAAGGTAGTTGAACATAATTTTTTCTGGAACTGTTTTTTAATGCAGTATTTCTACTTGTCGTTAATGATAAATGATTGTTTTCTTTCAAATTTGTTTTGCTGATTAACAGATAAAATTTGAATTATCAGATTAATGCTTCTACTTCAATCAGATTTTCATATTTTTATAAAAGTTTTAATTTCTTACATGTAGTCATTGTTATGAAAGAATAAAATATTTAAATTAAAATAGAATTATAAAGGTATTGCAGATTTTCATTAATTTTTCTTTCCAAAAATATTGTAATCAGTGTTCTGACATTACTATTGAATTGCTGTCATATCTTAATAATCCAGATTTTATAATTTCTTAGATGTTTGTAGTTTCATAATGTTTATGTTATGTTTATGTATTTTTAGGAATGAAATTAACATGGAAAATGGAACAGACGAATGTAAGCCTCAGGCCACAAATTTTCAAAAGCTTCTTCTTGTTTGGCCAAGGTACATTTATTTATCTAAATTATATTATTTTGTTAATCAAAGTTTTCATTTTTTCATTTGTAAAATTCGAAATGTGCAGTAGTGACTTAACTTCAACCGCGTATACTTACAATATTTTTTTTTTTTTTTACTGACTGCTATTTTATTCAGCCAGATTTTCATTGAATTTTTTTCTGGAAATAGATTCAATTGATAGTTCTTGGAATAAGTACAGTGTGCTGTACTAATTTGACGTACTATTATTTATTCAATATATTATTATACTTGTGAGTCAACATGTTATTTTGTTTTGAAAGTGTGTTGCTAATTACAATTTTGTAAGCCGTCGTACTTGCACCTCAATTAGTGATTTTCATCTGTGCTTTTTAGATTAAAGTTGCTTTGTGTGCATGCTTTCTTTTGTTGCTAATTGTAGATTTTATTATTATTAAATTTACATCAGTTAGAGACTTTGAACTTGTAACAGGCAGAAAGGAGATCATGTTTATTATTAAATTGAAATAAAAGAGTTAGAATGTTTTGATAATAGAGAACGTGTGGATTGGGTATGATGTAATGAATTGAATGTTGAAAGAAAGTGTAATGAGTAACAGAAAACCTAGAAATCTTTTCAAGATTTATTAATAAGCAAGTAAGTGTCAAAAAAGTATATTCTAAAATGCCACCAAAAAAGAAAACTGATGATGCATTAATCTACATACAAAAAGTAATAGGTAGTTTGGTGTTATCACGATCACCTTGGTAGAAGTTCCAAACTGTGACAACCATCTGCGTAACAATTCTTCAGATAAATATAAGTTTGAATAAGCAACGTCACTATTTTTCTACGAACTGTTTTCATTATATTAGAAGTTCTGAAGACAAATTGCAATACTTTTGGTTTTCAGCTGAATTTTGAAATAAGCATTCGTGTGATTTGCTCGCAAACGAAGAAAATTTTGCAGAAATATAATATTGTTATGAATTTTGCACATAAATAGATGACTTTAGTGCAATTATATGTGAAATTATTGTATTTTTCTGTTTAATGTAATATGAAAAATCGAGAGAGAGAAGCTACGCGGGAGAAGTACGAATACAGGAGCAAGTTTGTTAACATTGAGTAAATGGGTATCTCAGTAATTGAGAGAATCACCAAGCTGGCAACCGTTCTGTCGCCAAAACTCGCCAAATTTGATGATATTTTGGTCCAGTCCTTGTATCACTATAATAGGTAGTGTAATTGGTCGCTATTTTAGCTGTAACCATAATTCAACCCTCATATGGCCTTCCAGTAATTTCAAGAAGTTAAAAGTACTAGAAATATCTTGGTGCCTGGGTGAAAATTATACAAGGCTGGAGAGAGCATCTGCTGTCTCTCTATAATGTGTCAGTCATAAATCATAGTTTCTTTATAGTGAAAAATATAAACTTTTGAGTGACAGACTATTTATATATTAATTATAAATGCAATATTATATTGTACTGTGATTTTAATTTTTAGCAATTTATGTTATTGAGTGTGTAAAAAGAACTTAGTTCATACTACAAATTTAAAAAAAAAAATTTTTTTTTAAGTATTCATTTAATTTTAACTGTTTTAGCTCTGAAGATTGCCCTTTTATTTTTACTTGGAGTCAACAAGGTGCTTTTGTATTTGATCTAAAAAAGGCAGAAGTTGTTCTTTGGAATGAAGATCTAAAAGGTTTTGTTTGTCTTTTATACGTTCCATTTGAAGATTTTTTTTTTTGACTGCTTGAAAATCAGGTATTATTATTTTAAATTTTATTTACAACTGTGTATATCTCCCTACAACAAAGAAAAATCTGTTTCTCTTATCAGTAATTCACTAATAAGAAGGTCTTGTGAGTTCACATGACATTGTTCAAACTTTCTCTAAGCAAATATCTTACTCTCCCCCTTCTGCCCCCCAGAAATGCTATTTTACTATTTCCTGGGCTTTTTCAAGTTACTGTTGCTGTATTCATCATTTAATACTCCCTCAAAAGAAAATTAATATTTTCTACAAATAAAAATATATAAGTTATGATGCAATCAATTTTACAGAATTCCATATCTTATTTAATGTGTTTTTTTGTCAAGAGCATGATTGCTCAACTCAAAATTTTTCATTTTATTTTGTCAGTCTTCATTTTATTTTGTCGCATGAATTTGCTATTCGGAATTTGTGTATTAAGTACTTTTCAAGTAATTTTTGTCTTCTTTAATCATTTAACTATATCTGATACATATATATTCTATTTTATCACTATATAGCTAAAAGCACCAGTATATTAAAATCATATGTGTTTCAAATGGCATTTTTACATTCGTAGCTGATGTATATTATATACATATAGTTATACAAATACGGTACTAAATATATGTACACTATGAAAATATACAGAGATTTCATAAAAAATGTGCTATAAATACAGTAGTATATTTAATAAGAAAATAGTTGACTAACATAATGTTTTTGTCCAAAGTGTGTATTAATACACAGTAAAAAGTGCAGAAAATTTACCTGGATTTTTACCAAAATTATACTTATATGTAAAGTAAAAAAATAGGGAAAATTAAATGCCTGAAAAAAAAATGTGTGTTTGCTAAGTAAAAAAAATTGTGAAGATTTACACAGATTTTCTCTAAAAATATACCAAGTAAAAAAATGGGAAGATTTACATATATGCGATAAATATATGTAAATCTTTTAAATTTACATATGTATTATACAAATAAAGCTCTTATCATTCACATGAATATACCTGTTTTATGTATAACTTTCATATATTGTAATGTAAAAATGTATGTAAATATCTACTATTTTTAGCAGACCCATGATATTTTTATGTTCAGGTTGTTCATATTTTATGCAAAGGGCATTCATAACTTGCACATATTTTTTGTATGCAATTTATGAATGCATGCTGCTTCGGTAAGGCTTAACTAATGTCCACTATACACTGTTGCTGATGTATCATGAGACTAGCAACCAAAGACATGTTGTTCCACTAAATTTTGTCTTGCTTCAGTCACATGCTGCAGAACCTGAATAATACTAGTTTAGTTATTTAGTGTACTCACATCTATTTCCCACAAATGCTTAAGGCTTATTTGAGTCCCGAATAAATAAATACCCACATATACTTAAGGCTTATCTGATTAACAAATTATTTATTCTTAATTGAAGCAGCACTAATCTAATCTTTTGGTCTATGACTATCATTTACAAAGTCTGTTGTTTGTACATTTCCCCCCTCTTCATAACACTCTCATAACACCCCTCTTCATAACTGTTGGCTGAAGTCTGTAATCCTTGGCAAGCATAATGTCAGTATAAAAGGTTACCATACTGTTTGTCATCATTGTGTGAGCCATTTCTCTAGCTGCCATGAGCTGATACTCATGAGGTGTTGAAATCAAAAAATAATTCAGGAATGGTGCTTCAGTTTGACATCATAAGTCATTCAGTAAATGTAAAATCAATGATGAACTTTGGTGAAATACATTTTGACATGTATGCCAACGAAAAATGTGAGTATGAAGCCAAATTATTAATTAAGTAGATTTAAGCTAATAAATAATTATATTTCTTCAACGTAGAAGTATTTTATTTAGTGCCAAAATGAATTTAAGTACCAGGACCCTCCACATGCATATTATGAAACACTTTGTACTGTGCATGCATAAGCATTAAGTATATGCTAAAGTGAGATGCTACTCTTGGAATCTTATTTCTTTTTCTCTCTTTTTTTTTTAATTTCTAAAAAAAACTTTGCTGATGCACTGAAGCTTCAGATATTGGGCATCTTTATTGTATAGTATAAATGATCTAATGATAACATTTATACTTCACACAGTATAAATGAACAAAAAAAAAATTATATTTGTGTTGGCAATGTATGAAGTTATTGTTTGCAGTTAATTCTGTAATATTATTGTTATTTGTTTCTTATATTTGCCTGTATGTTTTTCAAATATTTTAAAAACAAATTTATATATTTATTTTAATATTTCATTATGAAAAAAGTTGATTTGTTTGTAATAAATGATGAATTTTAATTTACTTGTGCACTCATTTCTATGATACAGGATTTCTTTTAATAGGAATATTGCTACAAAAATTTTATCGATGAGCAAAATCTAAGATTGCACTGCATTGGGAAAAACTAAGCAATATATGTGGAATCACTAGAACACTACTTATTTAACTTACTTCTTACGTTGGATCTAAGATTAATTGAAATGACTTTCTGTAAGAGTATAATAATTTTAATGTCTAAAATTATCATATTTTGTGATTGAACAGCTTTTGCTATCCTAATGAAATTGTGGTGGATTACATAATGTTAAGAAATTCATATGTGCAGTCCTCTCACAGTCATAATCTTTGAGCTGTTACGAAGTGTCAGATGACATGCTCTGACATTGCAGGAACAATAACTTGCACAGTAACCTCTCCACCTGACATTACAAAAGCCATAATTTCACTGTTAACATCAGGAGATTTTAGTACATTGTGTCTATCATCAAGGCCTCTTGAAGTCAACAGGGCCAACTGGCCAATAATTCTATAGCTTCTCCGATACCGCATTCAATTATAACAAATCATAGGATGTAAGTAGAACCAAACAATTAAAAGGACATCACTAATTCGCCTCTTGAAGTCAACAGGGCCGACTGGCCAATAATTCTATAGCTCCTCCGATACCGCATTCAACTATAACAAATCATAGGATGTAAGTACAACCAAACAATTAAAAGGACATCACTAATTCTGTTTGCAAACTGTTTCTGACACAGCAAGATATCGGAACACTCTGAAATTCTCGATTACAAATTCTTGCCACTAGCAGGATCCTCATGTATTGACAACAATACTTATCTTTCTTATGCATTTAGTATTAATTCAGTTGTTATTGTATTGTTAATAGAGTTTCTCACAGATTTATGATTAGTATATTTTTAATTCTATATGCAATGCAGACACCATCGCCCCAAAATAAAGCATAGGTTTAGCTTATAAGTTAGACAATTTTTATTGTGCTAAAGGTAATGATTTTTATATAATATATGCTTAAATGATAGCAAAATTATTTCAATTTCGTAAATTTCTTTGTATAGGTATAAAAGATGCTAGATGCCAACGAGGAGATATATATATACATTTCTTGGATGGGAGATTTGGAAAATATACACTAACAACAGTTGAACAAGGAATTTGCCGATTGTATCAGCAAGGGCTTGCAATTCATGGGGCACAATTACTCTTACTTAAGAAAGCATCTTTGTGTTCATCCAGACTAAATCTTCATGTTCCTGCTTCATTTATAATTGATATGCTCCAAAAAACTTCTGAAATGGGAAAGTCTTATTTATTTTCTGGTCTTACTTCTGTGTTAAATAACCTTGGTCTTAGTCCGGATAAGCTTTCTCAGTCCAGTCGCTCAAGTTCAGCAATGTCTGAACCAGTACGACTTAATTCTGGTATATATGTAATAAACAAATTGATGAGAGATGCAGATGATGATGCACAGTCAACTGTCTGCCTCAGTAGATGGCGATCAGCTTCTCCTGTTTTTAGACATGGAAGTCGATCCCCTCATTCAAGTCCTTCAAGATCCAGTGATCGTGCTTCCTACAGTCCCAAAAGCCAAAGATCATCTGTTACAGTAAAAGATTCAAGTGCTAAAGTCCGAGCATCAAGTGTCATTAGAACACCTGATAGCACAGATTCTGGTACTTCTGGTCGAGTGTCAGAAATGAGTGATGAAACTCAGAGTAGTCCTTCCAGCCGAGATATTCATAGTAAAGAAACTTGGCATT